>BCIV01000002.1:43552-216581 GCA_001600055.1 Filobasidium wieringae
AGAACGGGTTGGTCGAGAAGGACTGTGGGTGCGGGTGCGGGTTCAAGAACGGGTTGGTCGAGAAGGACTGTGGGTGCGGGTGCGGGTTCAAGAACGGGTTGGTCGAGAAGGACTGTGGGTGCGGGTGCGGGTGCTGCGAGGCCAGGGTGGTCGAGATAGATCTGCTCCTTTGTTTGTTGTTCCTCTTGATCAGGATCTAGACCGATATAAATCTCTTTGAGGCGTATAGGGTCTTGCCGACATGCCCGGAAGAAGTCCACATGTACCTGCCGCTGTTCCTCAGTCATTACGTTCCACCATAGATATCTTTGTAGGGTCTCTGGTTTAGATGGAATGTATCTGGAGGAATGCCTTAGGTCATTCTCTCTACGAGGATGAACACACCAACAGGTCGGGCATATATTCAAGGTGTCGGTTGGGGATGTGTCTGTCCAATACAACAAGTTCAATGAGGCCCCGAACCTAAATATGCCAAATGCGACATGAGACTCGCCGCTTCCCCCTATCGTAGTAGGGACATCCTGCAGAATTGCTCTGGGTCCTCCCATTGGATAAGGGTTACCATTTAACATCAACCGTCTAAGCCTGTCATGGGCCGCTTGCCAGGTCCAAGATGTGCTGATGAAACCTGGCGGCTGTTGCAATGAACTTGCTATATCCAACGGCACCGTGCAAATCTTCTTCCAATGGTTCTCAAACCTTTCTATCTTTGTTTGTAACAATACCAACCCCTTAGGAGAGTTGGCATAGCCCTTCTGATTTACTCTTGGAGGACTCATGCTCGAGTTGGTCAATTGACTGAATGCTCGATTGTTTGTTCCGTAGTCTGTCCAAGACGTTTGAGTGAATGCGCGAGTAGTACTTCTGTAAGACAATAATCACAAGTCCGCTCTCAGTCCAGAGTCACGAACAGTTTTCGCAATTCTGCTCGGTCTACCGGTAAATACCGGATCGGTCTTTGTCCAGCAGTATCCTAGAACGTTGTACTACACACTGGACAAGCTCTCGTTTTGATTGGAACAGTTTGGAACTTGGGCTCAGAAAAAAAAATGCAATAGTTTCCCCCGCCTAGGGCGCACAATTGTATAAAGATAGATATCGACGACACAACAACTCACCTAACTGCCTGAGACCGGTGATCGCTTTTGATGGGACCAGGTACCGGAAATTCTCAGCAGATCGATTTCGATCTCCCTGTAGCGGTTGCAGCAGCTCGGCCGATGACTTTGCTGTAGCGGTTGCAGCAGCTCGACCGATGACTTTGCTGTAGCGGTTGCAGCAGCTCGACCAATGACTTTGCTGTAGCGGTTGCAGCAGCTCGACCAATGACTTTGCTGTAGCGGTTGCAGCAGCTCGACAAAGACTTCACTGTAGCGGTTGCAGCAGTTTGACCAACGGCTTCACTGTAGCGGTTGCAGCAGCTCGACCAACGGCTTTACTGTAGCGGTTGCAGCAGCTCGACCAACGGCTTTACTGTAGCAGACTTCCTCCAGATTGAAAGAAGGAGAACTTGATTCTATCGGTCTACATGAAGCTCATGGCGGTAGTTGTGTCGATCTTGACGGCAATCACACGACAGTTCCTGTAGCATTGGCAGCAGACAGCCCAGTTGGCCGTGAGAGGTCGCTGTAGCGGTCGCAGCAGCTTGTCTCACGCCCAGACTAGGTCGCGATGTAGCCATTGCAGCAGGTTGTGTCTTGATAAGCCGTCAGCACGATACCAGAATCATGTAGTCAGGGGGAACAAAGATGAGGGTTTCATGTACTGCACGTTACCCCAACGAGCACATGGGGCGTGCGCGGCAAGTCCCACCTCAGACTGCCATGGTGAAACGCACCGTGTCCTATCTAAAACATGTCGTTGCATCTATTTAACATATACAAAGCCAGAAGACACACATCCCAAGACCCAAGATTGATATGGACGTCACAAGCATATGCACAGGGTGCCTTACAGCGGACAAGAACAAACAGACAAGGATGTGCCAAACCAAGCAGTGTGTCAGATTTCGGGCCAGCGAGCCACAACATCCAGTCCGTCGAGCCGCTGCGGTAACTGCTACTCGGGAAGCTGATTTATTATCGGACAGTCAAACAAGCGAAAACTGACAGAGAATAGGACGCTCAGCAAGGAACTGGAGATTGACAGACCTGCTGTTTCTTCAAACCAGTCGAACGGCAGGTCCCCCATGAAGACTTCCCGACATAAGGCTTCCCCAGCGCGCAAGAAGAGAGTAGTAGAGGTGAGTGGTTCAAAAACAGGATGAGGGTTAGGTCCTTCATATGTCGCATGTCGCTCGGGCAGGTAGAAAAAGGGAATTCCCGAGGGCGTGCTATGGTCGAGATGGATTTCGAAGCGGAATTGGCGGACTTGAGGAAACGGAAGATCGGCCGAAAAGATGGAACAAAGAACGGAAAGGAGGGGTCGAAATAATGATCAAAAAGAATGATCCAACACGTCCAGTAGTATCGATCAGTAGTGTAGTACAACTGTAACCCTTAGCATGTTGGTAAACCTAGAATCGATAACACGCTCAAACGGAGCGTTGCAGTCATGACCATACAGACCTCTCTGCAGGATCAGGACCGGGTCGCTTCCGCCGTCAACGCATATGTATCGGTGTGCGAGGAAACTCACCGTGGACATGCTGTCAGCGCATTTGTCAGTCATCATGGGGGTACAGCAAAGATATTGGAATGGCTCGATGCTAGAGAACAAGCGACATCGAAACAAGCGAGATCGGAACATGCACATCATCGCTGAAATGTTAGCAACTGGTGTGATGAATCAGGATAGGGTAACTGCATTGGGAGGACGCAACCCTTTTAAAGCTGGTTCCGAAGAATATGGTATTTACATCCACTTTATGACTCGCCGTGACACGGACGGTCAACTTTATATGCTGGTCTACGTCGGATCAGCCGTTGCTGGCGGAGCCAAGGGCGCCAAATTTGAGGGGTTCAACAGCAGGATGTCATACTACCAGGTTGTTATCGATAGGTGGGGCCCCAAATGGGAGCAGAGGTGCGTACCTGAGAACGTCCTCGGGCGATAAGGCGTACGATTGACGGTATCAATTTGACTAGGTCGAAGGAGATGGCCATGCACGGCGAGTTCTGTTATCCTACGCCCGGATCCCGCTGGGACATCCCAAAAGTCTCAGAAGCATGGTTTATTGCCGCCAGTTTTTCTCCCAGATCTCTATATGCAGCCTGGTGTACGGAAGATGCTGCCAGCAGTCACCGACTAGGTTATCATCTTAGAGAGGATAGGAAACAGAGCCCGCATGATCACGCATTTCGACAATGGCCCGAAATGGTCAACGGATTGGCATGGTTCTTGGAGGGGTTGTACATGTTCCTTACTGGAGGTGCTCCGCTAGTCTACAAGCGAAGAACATGCGATGCTTTGGTCATACCAGTGCTCAACAGATTGAAGCTGCAGGTGAGCGCTACCGTGACATTCTCATAAGCTTGGCTTGGAGCTGACTTACGAGTGAGCATTACCACTTGTGACAGGACACAACATTGTTGTGGTACACGCCTGTAGACTATATCAGGATTAACGGAAATGCCCGTCTTCCTTGCTTCGAGCCTCATGCTGGAGGAGCACCGGCGTCTGGTGTCGAACCGCGAAAGACGCAACGGCAGCGTTCCGACTATCAAAGAAAGCTGAATAGGCTCCTACGTGAGAACACCTTTCCTGCGACATGGAAGAAATATTATGCTTGGATAAATACATGTAGGGAACAATATCAAGTCGTCTTACAAGACATGACCAAGGAGGGTCTTCCAGGACTAACTAAAGATCGAGCAGATTTGCGCCGCGCATTCAAAACAGCGAGGAAATTCATCGAAACTATTTGCTGGGATGATCACGGGGGAGGTCGCATGATTCCAATTCCAGAGGAAGGGAATGTGCTGTTGGTCCTAGGACAGTGTGTCTTTTTCAAGGAAGGTTTGCAAACGTGCCTAAAGTTTGAAGCGCTGGCATGTCGTGATGATGTCTACCACGATCGTACGTGTGGGCCCATCGTAGACATCGACCTCCGCCTGGAAGGTCATCATTGGCGTTCTTGGACACTCAACGTTCTCAAGGTCGACAAGTACGGACTCCCCAAAGCAACTGGTACAGACATCGAAATAGCGTTCTTTACTCGTAGTGGTACAGCTGGGACTTGGTCCCGACGCCTGGGCTCTGTGAAGATAGACGGCGCGACCGAGGCTCAGCAATATGAGGCTGGTCATTTCTTGATGAAGGTTGCAGCATTGGCCCGGCTTTCTGTGGCCATCGCAAAATACCTGGGTCTATATTACGAAATGCCTCATGCATCAGCCCTAGCTTTAAGTCGGTTCTTTACCCATACAGGTACAGTCTCTTATACGGGTATACAGGTACACACTCTGATACGTTTACCCATACAGGTACAGACTCTGATACGGGTAAGGAATTCTTATGGAGGACGGTGGGAGAACAATTATCCCATAACGCAGAACCGCTCTCGCCCAACATCAAGCTGTGTTTTCCAGGAGTTGACTCCCTCGTCCATGTCCCTGAGGAAAGAATTGGTTCCAGGTTAGCATTCCAAGCGAAATATAGGGTGTTGAAGCTTGACTGACGAATTGAGACGATGTCCCTGAGGAATGCAGCTTGCCCTTGCCGCTAGGGGTCAAACGGAAAGAACTGTCAAGCAGAATACGCCAGCAAGGCATATGCACCGAAGTGACCAAGGAAGGGCATTATGGTTATAGGATTCTGCCAAAGAGTTGGAACGACGCTGATGACACCTCCGAGACATACATCGGTGTGACCGTTCATCGTGCAGTGATCAACCGGCTTCTGTGGACGATATATCTGCCCGAGTTTGAACACCACCCTTTGCACGAACGAATTGAAATGCTTGATTACATCGCGCAGAAGATAGCTGAAGGAACGTACGACCTGAAGCCGGCATTCAAACCCGGGTCTATACTGGAAAGTGCACGGCATCATCGCCCGGAGGTGTACTACAGCATCGGTGGACCGATCAAAGAAGCACACCGTGTGCTCTGGGCTACATTTGGTAACGCGACGTCTTCAAATTTGGAGCGTATCGCCACGGAGCAATGGGAACCAGACCCTTTGCAGTCAAGCTGGTGCGCAATTCCTCCTTTGGAAGCGGATGACCGAGACACAAGACGCCTACGCAGACTAGTCTCCTCACAAAATGCGAGACTCTCGCTTGTATTGGGGTACACTGCTTGTGAATTGAGATACGGAAGACCTACCTGCTCAAGCCTGATAGACATTCTTCTTGAATGGATTGACGTTCAGCTGCAGACGCTGGGGGCCAATCCAGTGATTCAGTCAGTGGCTGAATGTCTGTCAGAAAAGACATCTAAAAGCTTCAGACTAAGCGACCGTTGGACTTGGTCAAGGGTTGTGAACCTGGTACGAATGTTGGTCAGCAGGAGCACTCGTATGCAGCCAATATCAGCGCACTGCTCTTGGCTATATAAGATTGCGATTGAACGTTCCAACGAGTTGTGTTCGGCGATCGGCATCATTGGGTTGCTACGGACGATACGATCTCTTCCTTTTCAACACGCTCATTATCTGGGGAGTATCTTGCTGTCCGCAATCGCGCGTGTCAATTCCATCCAAGCGTCTGACGATCTTTGGAACACCATATTCGATGAACTCGGGGGGGTGTCTTTTCCCAGAACGCTGAACTACCTGATGTCGCGGCAAATGGCGGTGTTCTTTCGCTCTTGGTGCACAGTTGGTGGAGGTTTGATGGTATTGGAAAGTGACAACCTGACTATTAGAAGTCCGGGTGGGTCAGGTACCGATCAACGGATTCATACTCCGTCCATTGGTCGCATCGATCTACATGTCCTTGCTGCGAGGGGACATGTCCCGGCTGTGGGGGATGAAGTCTGCGCTCTTGTGGTGATACACTGGAATTCTCCATTGGCGTATCACCATGTACAGCTAGAGCGAGCCGACCTGAGAGCACTTCGAAAAGCTTTAAGCTCCTTTGTTGAGCATGTGAAGATCGTTGATGGAAGCATCTCAACGTACGCCAATATGGCCAGTCTCAGTGATACATTTGGGCCTCCCACTCAAGCATTCCCCGCACCTATCGACGAGATCATGACCCCGCGCTGGCCTGTCATACATGACTATATCGAGCTATCATCGAGTGAGGATGACGAGGGCAATGCGCAGCAAGAGGAACAGGAGGAGCAGGATGAGCAAGAGGATGATGCCATCTGGCGATGCTCGGGAACGACATTCTGCCCTCCAGCCTGCTCGTCGGTGGTTCACGAATGTTTGCTGGCTCATATTCCAGATTACCGAACATTCAATGACACGCTTGACATCATGCACAAGATGAGAACGGCTAGGGGAATTCGTAGGGTCACGGATAGCGGTCTTATGGGTTATATGATACCGTCCAACACCTGGGACGACGAAGCTCACATGTCCGGCTTGCTAATGCCGGATGGGAGTGTCGCTCACCAGTGGATTGATGGATCACAGCTCATGACCTGTGTCTTCTTGCCACAAGAAAATGGACAGAGGTACGACCAGATATCTCCCGACCTACAATTGAGAGGTTTGCTCTGCATATTGAAGTACATGTCTATGAGGCAGAGCCAGACGGTCTACGGCCGGACGGGAGAGATCACTGTTCACCCAATAGAGAGACTGAATCCCCTACCAGCAATTTACAGGGATACAATCGGTCGTTCAGTTGAGGAAGCGCGTTATATAGTATATACGGGGTAAGTGTCTGTCTTAACGTCCGGTCTTCTTTCCCGCAACTTACCTCGCTTGCTGCAGTTTTGATTTAGGTGGCCTTTGTCGCCCGCTACATCCGGGCCGAGTTAATGATCATTACGTTGTCCAGACGCCTGATTATGCCCGTGAGGGGATGGGTTGTCTATTGGAGGCTTACGACCGTCCATGGTTGAGAGAACTGAGGGACTGGGTTCACAATTCCCGTTCCGGACCTATCAGATGGAAACCAGGGTTCGAGGCTGTTGAGGCTGCTCAAGCTGAGGTGGGACCGCCTCATGATGTTGCGTGGCGCGATGAACCTATGTGGACGACTGACCAGGTTGCGATGATCGTACAAGCCACCTACCGGATGCCCTCGATCCCAGCGTTGCAAATCTTGCAGTTGCTGAAATGGCCAGGTGAGGCCATGAACTCCAGCACACAATCGGAATATTGCGGGTGGCATAGAATATGGCGAATTCTACCAATGGATCACCGTATGGTGTTGGCTGTGGATTTTCAGGCAGTGCGTATTTGGAGTGAAGACCTCCGTCTGCTTAAGGAAGTGGCGTGTAAGGCTATCAGGAGGATAGATGTGGGTCCCTCGGGCGGTCAGATCAGACTGCGTATTGTCATCGGTCATGATGAGGAGGTCTCGTACCAATTGCATTCTGACAGAGCGGTCACGTTCGACACCCTGCAGGGTTTCAGACGCGACCTTGCGATGTTTGTAGCAGTTGTAAGTATTGGATAGGGGTTCTCACCCCGACTCGTTTCCCCACCACTTCATCTGCATCTGCACACACTCGTCTCACCATGCGTTTCTCAGACGGATTATGGCTCAATCGAGAGTGCTAGAGCCGGGCGCGGACGATGCAATCCGGCGTCAATTCTGGAAGCTCGTGACGCCGGGCGTACCGGAACGGTCCAGCCAAGCACCGTGAATAGAGTGCGGATAAGCGGGGGAGAAACCCAGATGGTGACAAGGACTGAACCACGACCTCCAGCTCCTCAGATAACCACCTCCACTTCCCCCCAATCGTTCTCCCTCTCCAAAGCTCCAGGTCGGAACAGTTCCCCCTCCCCGTACCTCCATACAAACATCGAGGGTATATCCTAACAACCATGTCTTCTAACGGTAAGTCGTCTGCGACCCTTGAGGGAAAAACAAGGACTGAACCACGACCTCCAGCTCCTCAGATAACCACCTCCACTTCCCCCCAATCGTTCTCCCTCTCCAACCCGTACCTCTCGTACGTCTTCCATGTCGGACCGGACGGCGATCTGATACACGACCACTTTGGTTCATTCACCGACCAAGTCCCACCCACCGTGCCCCTGACGGATGGAGGATGGGGTACCGTCCTCTCCCGCTCAGCCAGAGAACTGGGTGATCTCGGCCGAGGAGATTTCCGCATTCCCACTCTAGTCGTGCGTAAACCGAGTGGGAACCGGACCTTGGGATTGAAGTACGAATCCTACGACTCTTTCCCGGGGAAGAAGAAACTACCCGGGCTCCCTGCGACGTTCGGGAGCGAATCGGAGGTATCCACTCTGATCGTCCAACTTCGAGATCCCCTGAGTGAGATCCGTGTGAGACTCTCCTACTCGATCTTTCACCGGCACCCCGCGCTGGCCCGTAGTATGGAGGTGATCAATGAGAGTTCCGAGGAGGTGGTCATCGAACGGGCGGATAGTTGGGGTGTGGATTTACCTAGTGAGGAATGGGAGATGAGGGGATTGAGTGGGGATTGGGCTAGGGAGATGGGTCTTGTCCGACGACCCGTGGAGATTGGAATTCAAGGGCGAGTCCGAGTCATCCCTTCCACAACTCTCTGGATCTCACAATTAACCTCCCGTTTTCACCTTCCCCCCTTTTCCCTTGCAGATTCGCCAACTCGACCGGCTACTCTTCAGCACTCCACAACCCCTTCCTCTGCCTAACCTCACCCTCGACGACCAACACTCACGGGAAATCATACGGGTTCTCTCTAATCTATACCGGATCGCATCACGCCCAGGTCGAACGCAGCAGCACGGGACTCACTAGGGTCGCCATGGGAATCAATCCGGAGACGTTCGAATGGGTCCTCCATCCCGGCGAGGGGTTCGTCACTCCCGAATGTCTGGGGGTGTTCGAAGCGGACGGGGGAATGGGGGGGATGAGTCGGACCTTCCATCGGGTCTTTAGGGAACACCTTTCTCGTTCCCCGTGGACCGGGCGGGTTAGACCGGTGTTGATGAATAATTGGGAGGCGACTTATTTCACCTTCACTCAAGAAAAGATCCTTCAGATCGCCCGGACCGGGGTGGGGTTGGGTGTGGAGTTGTTCGTACTGGACGACGGATGGTTCGGAGTGGCTCATCCTCGATTGAGCGATGATGCCGGGTTAGGGGACTGGGTCCCCAATCCATCCCGATTCCCCGATGGGTTGGAGCCGTTCGTACGGGAGATGACGGGGATGAGGACGACAGCGGGGGAACAGGTTAGGTTTGGGATTTGGGTGGAGATGGAGATGATCAACCCTTCTTCCGAGTTGTACGAGCACCACCCCGATTGGGCATTACATTCCGGATCGTATGATCGGACGGAACAGCGTAACCAACTCGTCCTCGATCTCTCCCTGAGGGAAGTTCAGGATTATATCATCGGGAAGATGGACGAGATCCTTTCCGTCCCCGGGATAGGGTATATCAAGTGGGACAACAACCGGGCGATGCACGAGGTTCAGGATCTGAGGACCCCTCATGCGTACATCCTAGGGCTCTATCGGGTCCTGGATACGCTCACTACGAAATACCCTGATGTGCTCTGGGAAGGTTGCGCGTCGGGTGGAGGAAGGTTCGACCCGGGTCTGCTACACTATTGGCCTCAACATTGGACGTCTGATAATACGGACCCCATCGATCGACTGTCGATCCAGATGAACGCGAGCTTGGTCTACCCCCCGAGCTGTATGGGCGCTCACGTCTCGGCCAGTCCCAATCATCAGACGGGGAGAGAAACGCCGTTGGAATTCCGAGTCCATGTGGCCCTGATGGGAGGATCGTTCGGGTTCGAGCTAGATTTCGAAAAGTTTGTGGAGGAGGAGAGGAAGCTCGTGCCCGGGTATATCGAGTTGAGCAAGAAGATCAGTCCGATCGTCGTCGCAGGAGATCTATGGAGGTTGGGGCAAGGGAACTCTCCTTCTGCCCTATTCGTCACTCCCGATCGGAGCAAGGCGGTGCTGTTCGCTTTCCAAATACGGGGCAAGATCAATTGGATCAATCCTGCGATCGTCTTGCAAGGGTTGGACAAGGGCAAGAGGTATAGGTTGGAAGAGGAAGGACGAGAGGACGTTGCTTACAGTGGACAGACGTTGATGAGTATCGGATTGAGTTTGGGGTTGAAGAACGACATGGCGAGTCGGGTGATCTTGTTGACGAGTGTAGAGTAGAGTGCGGCAGTGGCAAGTGGCGGGTGGCGCGAGTTTCAGGTTGTACGAGTGTGTTTGTAACGGTTGTGCCAAATGGAAGCGCAAAGATTCGTCATACCTACCGGGCACCGTGACTGCGCTTGTGTCAGTGTGCAATTGCTTCCGATGATCAATCGCCGTGATAAACGAACAAACGACAGCTCAGCTTCGTTTCGTTCAAATACTCGAAACCCTCGAATTCGCTTCATCCACTTCGACATCGCCGCCACCGCCACATCCACCACACACACCGCACCACCGACCATGGCTTCCATCATCCAGTCCGCTGTATCCTCCGCAACCGCCGCTGCCCACTCGGCAGTAGCTTCCCTCGCCGCCGCAGCCCAGATCAAAGTGGGCGATGCCGTCCCAGACGTAACCGTAAAGGTCAACTCTCCCACCGAGACCTTGAACTTTTCAAAGTTGACCGGCAAGAACGTCATCGTCTCCGTCCCCGCCGCTTTCTCTCCTAGTTGTTCAGAGATCGTGAGTCGACTCGGTCCTCCGCGAGCTGTCCGTCGAGAACCGTTACTCATACTGTCAAGACGCTCTACAGCAAGTCCCCGAGTACATCTCTCGATACGAAGAGTTCTCCTCCAAGGGAATCCAGAACGTCTACATCTTGTCCGTCAACGACATCTTTGTCATGAAAGGATGGAAGAAAGACCTCGAGTCCAAGTCCGAGGGTGGAAAGGAGACCAAGGTCATCTTCGGTACGTCTTGCGGTCGCATCGCTTTTCCTCCTCTTAGCCTCTTACTGACCTCGCTTGCCTTGCTCTGCTCACCACCCCGTAGTCGCCGACGACATCGCCTCCTTCTCCTCATCTTCCGGACTCATCTTCGACGCCTCTCCCCTCCTCGGAGGACCCCGTGCCAAGCGTTCCGCCATGGTAATCGAGAACGGAAAAGTCCTCCACGTCGCCGTAGAGGACGAGCCTCCTCAGTAAGTAACCCTCTCAAATCTCATTCTCTCACCACCGCTTGATTTCCTACCATTCAATCGGGATCACGACTGATCAAACTGTTTTCTTTTCTTCTCTTTTCGTTTCTCACAGGGTCACCGTCTCCTCTGCCGACTCCGTCCTCAAAACCCTCTGAATCGCCCGCTCAAACAAGTTGTAGGTATACAATCAAACGAAAAAAAGAAACGGTCCCCCGCTTTTGATGCTGAAGAGAACGGTACTCGGAACGGGGAGATGTTGAAAGTCGATCGGGGGAAAGGATCGGGAAGAAAGCTTGAATGGGTCTGGGTTTGGGTTTGTAGATGCACCATTCCAATGGGATAAATTACGTTGATCGACGTTATGGGTCCTCGGTGTGGACCTCGGGATTACGCTTTGACGTGTGGGGTGGTGGAGGATGAACAGGTGAGAGTGGGTTGAGAAGGATTGGAGCTGAATGATCGTGGATGATCATTCAAGGCGAGCCATTCTGAATCGAGTGACTCGATAACGACCGAAAGAACTTTCCTCACAGGTCAATCTGATTGTGAACTGCAAGTCCCGTTCTCGCATACATGCATGCTCTTCACAACCGATACATCGCTCAAACTCCTTTTCATCATTTACGTCAATAAATGAGCGGACAGTAAACGTTCTCTTTCTGTCTGCCTGCACGGATAGGAACTGTCCCTGTACGCAGCACAATAAACTTTCCATCACTTGCACCCAAAAGGTGTGTTATCCTTCCTTGATAACCTGGGATCGATACGGAAATTTAGAGGCAAATCAATTACCAAAGTGAAAAGAGCCAACAAACCTTCAGAACGATATCCCATATAATCCAGCAAAGCGTCTTCCATAGCCATTACCATTGCTGAAATAGGTCCATCAAACCAACCACGTTTGTTCACTGAGGAAGAAGAAAAGCGATGACTGTGATTGATCGCATCCACACCATAAGGCAATAGGATCGACAAAATGGAATACGGTGATGCAAAATTTACAGAGGTTGCGCTATGAAAGAGAAGGACTTGCGCCGGTATGCAACCGATTGAGCGATTGAGGATTATATCTGGCAATGGTGTTTGTAAAGCGATGATCGCCATCACTGCCTGCTGGATGTATAAGCTGGTCGTGTTCTGTCAGCGAAGCGTTCCGGTCCGTCTGTTCCTGGAGTGGTTCTAATTTCAGATGCCTGCCCACAATTCTGGGCGACGAAGAACCAATGCACTTGTAGCATGCGAGGTCACCCTTCATCCGCCGTAGACTTTGAATCGCACTCCGGCCTCGAAGCGTTCTCTGTGATCTTGTCGATAATAATAGCACCCCATATGATAGAAGATACAACAACCCAAGTCCAGCCGTTAGGTACACCTCTTGCTCGACAACGCTCGATCAATTCCTTTTAAGACTGTCTAATCTCGCTTGAAGAGCGTCCTCGTCGGACATCCCACCTGAACCTCCGGTACCTGATGTTGGTCCACCAAAGGTAGGCCCAGAATCTCCACCCAGAGCCATCCCCTCTGCTACAGGTTGACGATTTGTCAAAGAAGGAGCCGCTAGTGGGTTACTGGAAGGGGTCTCTCCGAGCTAAAACAGAGTTGCTCGTCAACATAACGTCCGCACTACTCGGCTGGTGAGAGCACTCACCATCTGTCCGGTACTGATACCGATCTCGTCGAGGACCTCTTTGAGGATCTTGTCCCCTTCCTCCTCTTCACCTTCACCCTCTGCTTCGTCATCCATCACATCATCAACCGCATCGCCCATCATCTCTTCCTTCATGTCCATTGTTTGCGATTCCTTTTCGAACTCGTTCATGATACGCTGGATCTGAGATGCATGAAGAGCGTAAATGCCGATTACTGTTACAGTATCAAATTCGGCTCACTTGAGGCAGATTCAGCGACCGGTTCATCTGTCCCATAGCCTGTGAAGCTCGGGTGCAAGTCAGCTTCATCCAAAAGGTCTGCCGTCATATCAGCTCACTTTCGTCGCTCCTTTCATGGCCACCGCCATCTGTTCATTACTTCTCAAAGCTTGCATACGTAACGAAACAGCCTGAAGTTGTACTCTCATCTGAGTGAATTTCTGGATGTATCGCCGCGTCCGTACGAGATCCTTGGCTTGGATCTTGGCTGCCGACTGTGAATGAACGAAACATCTTAGTTGGTGATTTTGTTTTGAAAGCGGAAACCTAATCGCACCATCTGACCAGACTTTGCACTCTTCTTGATATCCATCACCAGCTTCTTCTCCTGTGGATTCCAAGATTCTTGTTTAGTGAAGAACTACCAAAATCTACAAAGGACAGCTAGCTCACTTGCGCTTCCAGTTTGGTTCTCTCCCTATCTAATTCCCTTTGAGCCTTCTGTAACGTCCTCTGATGTTGACGCAATCTCTCAGCGGGAGTCACCCGTTTCCCGAAGAGCATATCCTATATAGGAAGATTAGTCTTATCGCTTGCTATCAAAAGGCTTGGCTCTGTTCTACGACTAACCAGCACCTGCATAATTGTAATGAATATTTGCCTGCCTCAATTGTGTTCGACAGCTGTCGACAGTGAAAGTGAACTTGTGACAGGAAAAGCAAGAAACGCTGGCTGATCTGGGTTATCTATCTGCGATCGGAGACGAGGCCGGGGGATTGCTCATATCGCCAGACCTCGGACTCGTCGCATGGGTCTGATCTAGCACGACGGTCAGTCAGTCATCATGAGTGGTTCATATTTGCTTCATGCCCTATGCAATTCTATAATACAGTCTCATCGAGAGAGATAATGCTTTGACTTTATATTTCACTTGTGACCAAGTCCGGCCGACTATCGCTTGGCACCGGTCCTCTTCTTCCCACGAAGAGCGTTCTTTCCCCTGTTTTTGCTGGACGAACCTTCCTTGGTCTGACCCTGGATATACTTGACGAGAGCATCCACATCTACGTCACTGGGGAGTCCTTGTTCGTTTGCCGAGAGCTGGTCTGGCTGACCCTGCTCAGTAGCAGCGGCTCCTTGGTTGGCAGCATTGACGCTAGCGTTAGTCTTGCTTCCGGTTGATATGGGAGCAGCTTGTCTGGCTTGCTGAAGCGCTCGGATCTGTTCCAGCTGCTTCTTGGCAGCTTCCTGTTGTTTCTCGCTCTGCTCGATCGCGCCGCTCAGGATCTCGTAGTTCTTCGCAGCCTCCTTGGCCTGAACGTCTTCAGGACCGAGACGAGTCCTCAAGATATCGCTTGCCGTCTTTGCGCACTCTGCAGCCTTTTTGATGTCCCCGTTGAGGAAATGAGCCTGAGTCAACTGGTTCATGGTAGTACCAGCCAACATGTGAGATGCGCCGAACAAGGCGCAAGAGATTCGATAAACTTCGTCAAGGATGACGATGGAAGCGGCATGACGGTTCTGGGCTTGCAATACAACGGCGATGTGGATCTGCAAAGATGTAGACCGTTAGCATTATAGTCAACGGATCGCTCTTCCCATGTACAGCTTACCAGAATCGAAGGCAACTCTGGGTGATCCCTTCCGTAAACGACATCCCACAAGTGCAAGATGTGTTTCAAGATCCTCAAAGTAGCATTATGATCTCCCTGAACGTTCTCAAGCATCGCCAAGGTGAAGTAATACCCGATAGTTTCCGAGTGGTGTAGACCCAGAGTACGCTCGGCAGCCATAATAGCCTGACGCTGCAATTTGATCGCGGTCGCCACGTCCAAACCGGCCGTAGCGTCGCCCTCTTTCTCTTCCGCATTGAGTTGCTGGATCTTGATTCGTACGAGTTGATGGATAGTCACGGCGTACTGGTTGTAGGCAGCGGAAACCTCGGGGTGAACGACCTGGTGAGTCTGCTCAAACATGTTGATACCCTCGAGCATAAACTCGAGACCAAGGGAAAGGTCGCCCCGAGCGATGGTGGTTCGACCAGCCTCGAAGATCTCCTCGGCAACGGCGGCCTGCGGAAGAACGGGTTAGCAAGGAATGAGTGAGCCATGAATCGCACACGCTTACCGAGGGTGCAGCACTCTTGACGACTGGCAACAATACAAGAATGTCGGAAGGCTCGAAAGTGGTAGCACGGAAGGTGTTGGTAGCGTTCTTTCCCTTCTTGCCCTTCTTGGCCTTGTCGGCGTCTCCCGCGGAGGCATCCTCGTTGGAACCGATGTACTCGTACTCGCGCTGACTCAACTGGAAAGCGATACGAGTGGCGAGCTCCTTCAAAAGCTGGGGCTTGCGCATAGTCTCGGTAAAGTAGCTGGGATCCAAATTCCATCTGAATCGCTGTGCGACCTCGTTGATGATCTCGGACCTGACGCTCTCGGGAGTAAGCTGAGTATATGCGGGAGCAGCGACATCCTGGAAATCGAGCGACTCGTATTCCGCAACAGGGCTACTGTTCTTGTCGGATCCCAAGAGACAGTTCAAGAAGTGCGAGACTGCACAAGCGCTGTTCTGAGCGGACTGTCCGTGTACCAAACGACGGAGGATGTGCTTGCTGGCTCGGAAGACCATCTCTTGCTGAACGATGGCAACGATAGCCTTGAGGTGACCGACACCTTCACCTTCGGAAGTGGTGATATACTTGTCAATGTGAGCCATCAAGTGACCCAGGTACCTGATGTTGATACCCTTGGAGTGCAAGTGCCTGGAGAGAGAGACACCGTCCATGATTCCCAAGGTGTTGCTGGCGATCACGTCGAGCACGACGGAGGGTACGACGACGGATCGCAGGAAGATCGAGGCGTCCCTGACCGCCTTGATGGAAGGATCGCTCTCATCGATCTGGGTAGAAGGCTGGAAAGTAGCATCCCCGTTCTCGGCATCAGCCTTTACGGGCTGATCGACGAAAGCGTCCGCGTTGAACCTCAAGTCGAATCGAGGGGTCTCGGCGTCAGAAGCTACTTCGGCGGGCTTGTCGGTAGCAGCCTCCTCGGTCTTGTTCTCGCCATCCTCCTTGGTCTCGGTGGCAGCCTCAGCAGCCGCCTTGTCCTTGGATTGCTGGTTACGCTCAGCTTGAACCTTTCGGGCCCATAGCTTGAGCTCATGCTCCCAGTATCCCTCCAACAATTCCGGTCGCAAGAGCACAACCCGGTGAGGGTAAGCGACGCCTTCCTTGGCGCCCTCCTCGTTGGTAGCCATGACCTTTCCATCGACGTCCTTTTGCAAGAACTCGACGTCGACGGGACTCAACCGAGGTAGATCGAGCAAGTACCTCCTCCCGTCGGACCCTCTCAACCCCTTGATATCGACGCTGGTCCAGAAATCGTATTCCTCGCCCTTGGCGTCCTTCATCTTGTGCAGAGCCAACCTCTGGGCGGAAGCGACCTTGGCCATGACCCTGTGCATTCCAGCGTCCCAGTGGAGCTTGTCGATACCGCCTTCGGAATCGCATCCATAGATGATCAAGTAGTTCTCGGCATCGGTCGAAGCATCGGTGATGGGGTCGGCAGGGACGGCCTGATCGGTCGAAGTTTCCCTGGAATGACCGTTGACCTTTACCCAATCCTCCTTCTCCTTTTCAGTCTCCGGCTTGACCTCGTCCTTCTCCTCGGTCTCATCAACATCGTCCTTCCTCCTGCTGAAGATCCCGGGCAGGACGCTCTGACAGACCCATCGCTCTCCCTGCCAATCGACAACGGTATGACCGAGCAAGTAAACGTTATCGATGTCCAACCTGTTCATCATCCTAACCCCGGCAGCATCCTTGGCATGAGAGATCCTAGCCGCCTCATCCCCACCCAAATGCGTGTAGGCATCGACGCTGTTGACCCCCTTGGTGAAGAAGATGTTGTTGGTCAACCACATATGAGCCTTGTTATCCTCATGAGGGTTGATAGGTGGCAGATCCCCACGAGCGATCGCCATGGCTCCTCTGACGGAAGCCGCGGTGAACTCTGCGTGAGTCTTCTGTAAGATCCTCTCCCTCAAGACCCTCTCCTGCGTAGTCCCCTTGGGCATCTCACGGGCGTTCTGGAGCTCCTCGTTCCAATCCCTAGCACCCTCGAGTGCATCGGGGGTGACGGCTCCCGTATACCCGTAAGCCAATTGGGTCTTTACGAGATCAGGTTTGATAGCTGAATCGGTGGGGGCGGTAGCCAACCAAGGATAAGCGGGTGGGTATTGGGGGATGGGGACGGTGGCGATCGGTTCCCTCGCGAAAGCGGGGTTGGAAGCTTGTCCCTGAAGGGATTTCAAGGTGGAGCTGAACAAGGGTGATAACGCGTGTAAGAGATCGATCAAGGAGTGGGAGGAGATCTCCTTGGGGTTCGTCCTGGGTGCCGGGTCAAAGTTGGCACTGGGCGAGGTCGTCCTGGCGACGTGCCATCCCTTGGTGGTACAGACGATCATGACCGCCTCGTTCTCCAACGTGACCGCGGTGAGGTAGACCAAATGTCCTCTCTGTCTCCAGTGCGGGGCGGGAGGGTTAAAGGGAGAGAAGACGAGGCTCTTGAGACAAGCTGGATGAGGGAGGGCGGGCATGGACAAGGGAAGTTTGGTAAGATCGCTCTTCGGTAATCCCTTCCAATCCGCAAACAAGGTGTCCTCATTCTCAGTCTCGGGTTTGATGACCTTTGGTTTCTTTCCCTTCCCTGCGACAGCTCCGATAGGTTTGACAGGTGCTTCAGTCTCGTTAGCGGATCGCTCTACTTCTGATAGAGTCCCGTTGAGGATCCCTTCGAGGATGGAAGGACCGGGATTGATCCCGATGGTAGGGAAAGTAGGAGCGGCGTCCGAGGGAGGCATGGTGTATTCCCTCAAACGGAGGACGGCTTGACGAGCGTCAGCTTCCGAGTAAGGTTCTGGCAGTGGACGGTCCGATATGAGCCATTCATCTCGTGATAACACGGCACACCCGACACGTACCTCTCTGAACGACCAAAACCCTCTCCGTCTCATCCTTTTCATCCAAATGTCCAAATACCTCTCCGATCTCAAACCAATCACTCAACCTCTCCCCTTCCCTGATCTCCACGCCCTCCTTGCCCTTGCCCAACAACCTTCCCCTCTCTCCTCCTCCTTGTTTCTTTCCTCCCGCCGAGCTGGCGGGGATTCGGAGGGAATAGGGGCCAAGCCAATATCCTCCGGTCCATTCCAACAGGGTCGCTCGGATATCTTGGATCGTCTCGGTCGGTTGAGGGTGGATGATGAAGTGCGAAGGCGTGGGGGTTTTGGAAGAGGTAGAGGAGATGGTCTGAGGGAAGGTAGGCGAGGGAAGACGGATGGTGACTGGTTTGACTGTTTGAGGGTGCAAGTTGAATGTCAGCATAACAGCTTGGAACGGTGAAGCAAGAAGCATGTCATCGGACTGACGTTCGACCATCTGTTCCTCTACCGCGACTTGCTCTTCAGCGGTGACCTTGTCCTCGGCTTGTCCATCCTGGACCTTGTCCTCGACCTTTTCAGAAGGAGGAACGGTCTCCTTTGCTTCGGTGGACATTTCGATGGTTCGTTTCCGTTGTTTTTTCGCGTCAGTCCAGATGAGATTATGGACTGCGATAGGTGAACAAGATCAGGTCAGTTCAGGATTCTCCAGTGCACCAACAACGTCCAGTCGCTGGTCGATCGAATAGCGAATTTCGAAACGGACGGATCGATCGAGAATTCGGAATGTAAACCTCGTCCCCGAACGCTCACCTGGTCAGTTCTTTCCCGTTTTTCGTCTCGTTTCGTTTATTGTCAGGTATAACGTATGATTCCTTCACAGATCCATACGTGGCGGATGTGATTGGACCTGTTTGTGGGGAGAAACGTCCAGGTTGCCAGTTGGAATTTCCGATTGAGCGGGTAAGAAATCTCAAAGTCGCCGACGATGAAAACGATGAAACTGACACTTTTCCCCGGAAATCGGATATTACGTAAGCGAGAATGATGAATCGGAGGAGCAGTTCGATGGCCTGGCGATCAACAGGATGATCCATGGTCACCTCCTTGGATCCATGATACCTCCTACCCACAACCCAACCGTACATCCTCTTCAGCGCATTCGCATAGGCAAGATCTGTACCTTTCCAACGATACCCGCCATGTCCCAACCCGCAGGCCCAAAGACCAAGACCGGCCACGTCCTCTCCGAAGCCGACCTAGCCAAACAACAAGCCCGGAAAGCCCAAAAAGCAGCCAAAAAAGCAGCAGGAAAGAACCCCAATGAGGAACCCATCTTGGCTCAGGGGACGCCGAGGATCTTGAAACGGGATTGGATCGATTTGAAACGGGGAGAGGGGGAGGGGAACGAGGGGGAGAAGAGGTTGAGGGTTGTTACCTGGAATATGCTCGCCCAGACTCTTGTGCGTGAGTGAACCGAACGAGTACAAACGAATGATGTAGCAGGACTGAGCTGCCGGTTCGATTCACAGGCAGAGACCTGTTTCCCGGTTCAGGTGAGTCTCAACCCCATCATCATATCCTCAAACCCGGACCCGCTGACCTACCCCTAATCCACCCCCAGATTGCCTAAAGTTCAAAGATCGAGGTGACATGTTAGCGGAAGAACTCCGTTCCTACCCCTCCGATATCATCTGTCTCCAAGTAAGCTCCCCCTCTTGATCCACAAAACGACGGTCCCTGACTGCGCTCGTACGGCTCGCGGTAGGAAGAAGATCGGTTGGACGAGATCCCCCTCGATCTTCCGAACCATACGCCCATCTCCGCCCGTGGTCCGGGGAAGAAACACGGTCTCTCTATCCTCTTTGATCATTCCGAATTCAAACTCACGTCAAAACGCGTGATTCAGTACGATCTGGAACACATCTCTCCTCTTTCCGAGGGTGAAGCTGACGGCAAAGAGGGGGAAAGCGAGGGGACGGATGAGGCGAGGAGGAGAAGAGGTGGGACGAGACAGACGAAGAATATCGGGTTGATGGTCGGGCTGGAATACCTCGATCGACCCGGCAAGGGGGTTATCATCGCTACCACTCATCTGTTCGTCCGCCCTTCCTCCCCTTCAAAGTATATTCCCCAAACGATCACATCCCACTGACGAAAACACTACTCCCAAACAAACCAGATTCTGGCACCCCCAATACGCCTACGAAAGGACCCGTCAAGCCCTCATCCTCTTCCGCTCCGTAAAACAATTCCAAAAAGACCTGAGCGTATCTTGGCCGGCGGTAGTAGCGGGGGACTTCAACACTCAACCAAAAGAAGCGGTCTATCATCTCCTCACTCGTCCTTCCGCTCCCCTCCCCTCGACCGAGATCGAAGGTCTAGATTTTTCCCGGGCGGTCCATGATAGCCTGAGTAAAGTTGAGGAATCGATCAAGCTCAGGGAACGGGCGGACAAAAGTCAGACGGATGACCGGGAGCAAGAGGGGGAAGAGGATGATAAAGAAGACGAAGGTCCGAAAACGTCCGAACCGATCCCGACCGATCGACCTAAAGGGACTCGACACCGTGTGGATTCGGACGGACTGGTCGATTCCGCCGTCCTACAAGGTATAGCGAAAAAAGTCCTGGGTCAAGGGGTTAGGAGCGCTTATGCTTCCTCCGGATGGGTCGGGGAGGGGAACAAGGGGTTGAGTTATGCGGGAAGAGGTGGGGAGGGGGAAGAAGGGGCGGACGAACCGGCTTGGACTAGTTTCACTCCGTACGTACTTTCACCTGGGGACTCTCATCTCCCGCTCTCATGTACTGACACCCGCAACCCCTTTCTTTCAGTCTCTGGCGATTGACTCTGGACTACCTGTTCGATTTCCCTCAGACGGAACCCACCCTTCCTTACTTGGAACCTCGAAGGGTTTTGGCTCCTCACAAGACCCAAGACCTCGAACCGGGTTTACCTAGGAAAGGGCTTTGCGCGTCGGATCATGTTTTGTTAGGCGTCGAGTACGCTGTACTCGATTGAGACGGTGCGGATCGGGTGAGATGGCGCGTTTGTAGCTTCGGTCGCTTGTATTGCATTTAGAGATTTTACCTCGTTGTTGGGCTTCTTGACGGGAGTCCTTCTGTGGGTCTTTGACGAGGACACGATCTGACAGTTTGAGCGCACCGCCCTTCTCAGAGAGCTCCTCGATGGATGTGACTGGACTGGTCTTTCGATCGATCACATCTGGCAAATGTTTGCTTGGAACGAGACTGACATTGGCATGAATCACCCTGATGATCTTGATATCACTCTCTGGATCATCGATCGATTCAAACACCAATATCCTCCATCGGTGTTCTGGATGGTTTGCTATCTTTTCAACTGCCGCTCCAACCTCATGACCCACGAGGAACAACTGGAGTGGATTGATACAAGGGCACAAGGACAGTCTGCTTCGTTGACCAGTATTCATGCATAGTTCCAAATATGTCCGGAAACAATGGAAACAAGTACCCAACTGCATTCAAAGTGTGTCCAGATCTATACAGCCAGGGCAGGAAACACCGAGACAGGTATGCTGTCATACCAGAAAACCAGTTTCCAAGAAGGATTTCGAGAATGCGGAACCTTCACGAGCAGTATTGTTGGGAGCAAGGCGAAAGATTACGGATAGCAGGTGACGATAACGATTCCTCCTCATCTTTTGATACGTTCTACGATGTTCATGATTAGATACGCAACTTTCTTGAGGCTGATGAAGAAAGGAAAGCTGCAGGGAGCTTGGACTTCTGTGGTAATAGAAAATTCGCGTGCCTCGCATCGTGTATCGTCTTTACCAAAACTGCTTGTCATGCAACTTTCTCCTACAGAATTTGCCTCACTTACAATCGCTTGACTTTAGGGTAGTAGGTGCTGATCGTCGTAAAATAAGTAGACATACGCCGTCGAAGGCTGATACTCTGTAGCACTCCGCTTGACCGTACGCTAGAAAGGGTCGAGCGGCGCTTGACAAGGATAATGAATCGCTACGGTGCTTAGACAAGTAAAGGGTCTACATATAGTGACAAACAAGCCTGGATACGTTCATGCCTGGTCTCTGATGGTATCAACGCTTCTGACTATCTCTGACATGATCTAAGACCGTTGATAAAGTGATCCGCGTACTCTTCCTCGGAGAAGTCCTCGTGACCTAACGCGTGCTCTCGAATCCATTGATTTGGGAAACCCAAGCTACCGGACCGGTACCGATATCAGCTTTTTCCTACAGATCGTTGCATTTCATCACTTACGTGTGCCCGGAAGAGGCAAATTTGTTGGCCACGTCGCATCCGATTGCCCAGATCGTGCTAGCTCCTGGATGGTCATTCGCGTACCGTGCTCGTTTGACTTGTTGGTATAGGGGACTGCGCTTTGCAAGACTGCTTCCATCATCATGACTGAATCCCGGCGATACAGAAGGATCGAACGTTGGGGCTCCGTTTGCGGGCGAAATGAGGCAGTCATATTGCTGTTCACTACCTCTGAGGAAGTCCCATGCTGTGAAATCGTCACCTTCTGTGCGGAAATCTAGGTTCGTGCATCAGTATAGGCAGCAAGGGGAATCGCTCCGTTCAATGCATATTCACTCCAGTAATGCCAACCTCCGATTGCCCCATACGTCCAAGCAGCCATCTGAGATTAGGCACAGATCAATTCACCTTCCCTCCGGATATGGACTTTTGACCCCTACCTGATTATCACAGAATTTTTGCTGTGTTACCGCATCGGAGGGTGTGTTGTCTGGCAAAGCGCACGCCCATTCGCCAACCTATCAGATATCGCTCGTTCGCTGAGGATACGACACGCCGATGAGTATAAGACGAGAAATCACTTACAATGCAATTCTGCGCAACAAATGATTGGTCAGCTTCTACCTATTCCGGTTTGGGCGATTCAACTTACAGTCCCCATACTTCGAAGGAACACAAGGTCGTCTCCGATATTGGAGTTGATCACGTCGATTGCAACTCCATTAGCGAATTCTCCCCAGAGGTAGTCTTTTCAGAGCGGGATGAGTTCGATCCGATGAACAACAGAGATAGCGCGCGCAACATACATAGATGCCAATCAAGAACGAAGAATTTCTCCTTTCTGCCCTTGTCTTGAATCCAATTCGCCCAATAGGCACCTTCATTCCGGAACCCCGCCCAGATATAGATGGGGTACTTTTCACCGGCTATAGCTTGGATTTCCTGTGCCGTCTGCGAATCTGATCGTCATGGCACTCGACCACCTCAGCTGAAGTGTGTGTAGAAAAAGGGAGGCAGACTCACACCATCCGTCCAGAAGGGTGACATCCTCCGTCGCCTCGTTGAGGAGTTCGATACCGATAACATGATCCATATCCTTTACTTGATTGACGACCCATTTGATGACTTCCTGCGTGGCTGCGGTGTTCGTAGGATTGTTGATGAAACCGCTGCTACCTACCTCCCCCGAATGCTCTACAAAACGCACCACGTTAGTAGAACATCCGCCAGTCCGATTTCTAATCATGCTCACCCCAGGTATTCTGCCCACTATAAATCAGACGTGACATGAATCAGCTACATGACTCGCCCAAGTGAACGAAAGACTTGCCCTTGAGCCGCATGAAAATCGATCAAAACGCCTAGATCCAATTCCTTTGCCCACTGTAAAAGCTGCATCACGTAACCCCAAGCGTTCTCGTACTTGTCCATCTGATCCCAGATCTCGCTCTGTTCACAATGACAATTATCTTTCCCCACTGTCCAGAAGCCGATCTGAGAGGGGAAAGCGATTAGCGGGCAGACGGAAAAGGAAGAGCTTGAGAGGAAAGGGGACGGACGGGTAGACGGAGTGTGTTTATACCGCGGTCAGATAGTTGACGGAGATGATCTTGGGTTACGAAACTAAACTCCCAAACTCGGAGTTAATCCTTCGGCAGCCTCTACGACTGAAAGAGGGATTGACTCACACGCTCCAACTATGCTCTAGATCTTCCTATTTCCATCCCATCCTGGTCAACCTCAACAAAACGCTCACTCCCGGAAACGAAAACTAACCTTCTTACAGCCATCAGCCCGAGCGAGCATAAACTCTCCCCCAGTCTTCCCAGTATCTCCAGTACAATCAAACTTGCTCGGATCGAGCCAACGTTCACTGACCATCCATCCTCCAATATTGACCGCCGCTTGAGCGCGATAGCGGAACCATTTCTGACGATCGCTGATGCTCGTGGCGAGAGGTTGGGGTGGGGTGTAGGTGCTATAGAATCCGGTGGATTCGCCCGGTACAGCTTGACGCGGGATGATCCGGGTTGGGTGGAGGTTCGAGGAAGTTGGATTGGGTCGGAGAGAGGTGGGTGTGGGTTGGGAGAGGGGGGTGGCGTTTGCTGGGTCGAGGACCGTCGTGAAGGCCGCACAGAGTAGCGAGAAAGTACCTAGTTTCATGTTTGCTTTACGAATAGTGAAGTAGAGGTTAAAGGGAAGAGGCAGTTTCTTTGAAAACCTTTCCTGAGATGGTGGTATGGCGGATCACGAAACGACCGTGCGAGTAGATATACCTACTAAGAGTGTGGACTAGCTGAACAAACTAGTCAGGTAAACGGGGTTCTGCATAGCCTGTATAGCAAGCGAGTAGAGATATGTATTTATGGCGAATATTATGAAAGGGATGCTTCAAGGGGGATTGTTTCGACCGAACTGAAACACGCGCTTCGCAAGGCAAAGCTGTGTGTCTTAACGGCAAGGTCCATCCTTTCAAAACCTTTGAAGCCGTGATGTTCTCGCTTTGTGTAGCTGTAGAATCTTTCCGGTAAGCTAGAAAGAGAACGTTGCTGGTCCGAAAGAACATTGTTGACGCTGATCAACAAATGATCGAAGTCAAGGTGAAACACGTAGTCGCTCTGAAACATGGTGACACACAGAAGATGACAACGCATATTCACTATCGCCCCGATCGGCCTAAATCGGCCCGTATCGGCCATGCTGAACGCGTGAGAAAGCGGGAATGGCAGCGAAAAAAGCGATAGCGAGCGGATGTTGCTTCCTCGCGCGCGGGGACAGCAAGCCAGCGTATTTGTACTCCAACACTCTCATTCCATTCAGACCGCTGTCCCTGATCCGACCCCTCCTCTCTCAAGATTCGGTTTACTGTCTCTCGTTAATCCTTTTAGGTGAAAAGCACTGGAAAAAGGAGTGAGTGGGCACTCTCTTTGGCTGGGCTCGTCTGGATGTCGAAACGGGGGAGATGAAGACGAGCCAGCGAGGTGGTCAGACGACAACAAAGCTGACCTCGACTTGTTCCGATCTTTAGAGCAAAATGGCCGCCGCTACTCAACCCCGTGATGTTGTCAAGAAGCCAAAGGACCTCAAGTCCTTCACCAGTAAGTAGCCTTCATCGATTTCCCGTTGTTTCCATCAACTTATCATGTTTCCTCTTTTTTCCCGCAGTGTAAGCTATTTTATCTGCACGTCTGACAAGACATGCCATCTCAACGTATCTTTCCGTTTCAGCGATTTCATGATGGGAGGTGTCTCTGCTGCTGTCGCCAAGACCGCCGCTGCCCCTATTGAGCGTATCAAGCTCTTGGTCCAGAACCAGGACGAGATGTATGTTTGACCCCTTTTTCTCCTCTCTGTCGATACCAACCGCTCACCTCCTGCTTTCCCTCGAACAGGATCAAGCAGGGACGTCTTGCTACCCCTTACAAGGGTATCTCTGACTGTTTCAAGAGGACTTACGCCGATGAGGGTCTCGTCTCCCTTTGGAGAGGAAACACCGCCAACGTCATCAGGTACTTCCCCACCCAGGCTTTGAACTTCGCTTTCAAGGACTACTTCAGTGAGTCGACCAAACTGGACGGGAACTTGATCCGAACTTCCAGCTGAACATCCCACACCCTCGCAGAGTCCATGTTCAACTTCAAGAAGTCCGACTCTTACGCCAAGTGGTTCGCTGGTAACATCGCTTCCGGTGGAGCTGCCGGTGCCTCTTCTTTGCTCTTTGTTTACTCTTTGGATTACGCTCGTACTCGATTGGCCAACGACAACAAGTCTGCCAAGAAGGGTGGATCTCGTCAGTTTAACGGATTGGTTGATGGTATGTCGTCTTCATCTTGTCCTGTTGGTGATCGGATCAGATCCCTGACGGGTTTGTCTCGCTTCTATAGTTTACAGGAAGACCTTGGCTACCGACGGTATTGCTGGTCTTTACCGTGGTTTCGTTCCTTCCGTTGTTGGTATCATTGTCTACCGTGGTCTCTACTTCGGTCTTTGTGAGTACAGCCCTGTCACGCCACACTTGGCCAAGCGATCTGACACCATCCCCGCACTGCAGACGACTCTTTGAAGCCCGCCGTTCTCCAGGGACCTCTTGAGGGATCCTTCGCTGCCTCTTTCTTGCTCGGTTGGGGAGTTACCACCGGAGCCGGTCTCGCTTCTTACCCTCTCGACACCATCCGAAGGCGTATGATGATGACTTCCGGAGGTTCCGGTCCCCACTACAAGGGTATGGCCGATGCTGCTGGAAAGATCGTTGCCGCCGAGGGTGTCAAGTCCTTGTTCAAGGGAGCTGGTGCCAACATTCTCCGAGGAGTCGCCGGTGCCGGAGTCTTGTCCTTGTACGACAAGATGCAGGAGCTCATGTTCGGAAAGGTCTACTCTGGTGGATCCGGTTAAACGCGATTGCTTCTCGTTTGACAGTGAATGTGACGGGGTGTGCAAGTGTGGAGAGGGATTGTACATTCGTTCCGATCGCGCTTGTACGCTTTGCGACAGTATTATATATGCCGAATCCTTTAGACTTGAGAACAGTTCAGTCCAGTTGTGCTTGGGTGAACACCTTGGGTAGAGTTGCGTGTCTAATTAATGGCCAGCGACCAGTTCGGGCGAATGATATAGAGGACACCCGCACTCCAGAAGGAAAGTGAAGTTGCCAGTTCGCCCCCATCGATTCACGTAAACCGTGGTTTTTGGACGTTGGTCGTGTAGGTCAAACACGACGCTAATTGGAGTCTGATAAGAGGAACGGGGGAAGATAAAGCATGAGGATAATCACATGATCGAAGGGAGAGCCGAATGGGATCTTGATATCAGCATGTGCCAACTGGCTCATAGGTACTTGCAAATCTCGAATCAGAGCATCCCGCGCGGCGCCAGATGAAGATGGCCACATGGATCGATTGGGTGTGGATTGAGGACACTTGATTTCGATCGTCTATCGTTGCGACGTTGCAACCTGACTCAATACTAATCGCCGATGTGCAGAAGGGAGCATGTTTAGATCTTACCGAAGACCAATCGAACTCCCTTAGTCGGTGTCCTTGTCTTCTAGATTGAATCTGTAGACGAATCACTTCTGCACAGAGCAAGGATTTTTGTTTCAAATAGCTCGATGTAGGTAATATCTGATGTCGGATCGTATCATGAGCATAGCAGGGTACCTTTAAATACCATTATGAATATAGTAGACACCAGTTTATTGATGAATGCTGCGCTCGCTCTGCATGATTCTGACTGAACTACCTCCGACTTTTGTTCTTCCCCGTTGCCGCCGTTCCTCCATCCCCCGGAGCTCTGACCATTTTAGCTTCCCATTTCTTCTTCCTCTCTTCAACTGCCGCTCGTCTGGCCTTCTTTTTCTCTTGACTCAGACTCTCTGGAACTCCGTCTAGTCGCAACGTGCGCTGATCGGCCTGTTCTTGCAGGAACAGGGAGACCGTCCGATCCACAGCTGAGTTAACGTCTACTTGTTCGCCTTCAGCTTCCTCGGCCGTTTGTCGATATCGTAACAGATCGTCCAAAGTCCAACGTCCTAGTTTGCCTTCCCCGAAGCTCTTCAACAAGTATCGTTGAGCTGCATCTACATCCGGTATTCCCCCGACCATCAAGGTTCCAAGCCGTTGTGCTAGCGGATTCAATAGCTCGTGCAAGACGTTTGTTCGGTCCGTGAAAGTTGGGGGCAGAGGTAAGCCAGGATAGGGGGATTCGGCTGTTCCTGGCCGGAGATTCATTCGGTATAACAGATAGTCGGCCAGGATTTCGGATTCGAACAAGCTTTCCTTGATCCCCGCTGCTCGTGTTTTGTACGTCAATATTACCTCCTCTTGGGACAATCAGACTGTACACTCACACGTCAGACCCAATTTGAGACCTCGTTCCATACCCTCCTGCCCCTTGCCAAGGTAGGGTACCATGATCCCCGGCATGTCGTAGACATAAACGGGAGGTGTTTCATGCACCTTGACCGTTCCCGTGTATTTCCGTGTGAGACCGGGAAGTGAGGATGTTCGAAACGCTTTGCCTGAATGAGTTACCCAGTAAATCAGTCGTCTATAATCCCTCTACTCCTAATCCGGCTCACCTTTTCTTACACCCACTCGTCTTAATGCATTTAGGAGAGAAGATTTCCCGACATTAGGCATACCCACCACCAGTACTTTCAGCTCGTGCATTGGGTCGAAATTCCGCTTGGAAAGGTCTATAAGAGGTATTCTTTCAGCTTAGTTTCCGCATATTCAATCGCAAAATTACCTACCTACCGCATGTTGTAGCACTTTACGAACATCCTTGTCCGATCTGGTGTCTGCAAAGATGACGCTCTGTTTTGCGTGTTTCTGGAATGCTCGTTTCAAAGGCTACGACTGACTATATTATCAGCCAGAAGAAGGCAGATCTCAAGGGAGGAGGGACTCACCGCCTCGAAACGCTCTTCCGCCTGATCTCTTTTCGTATAAACGACTACCTTCTCTTTTCCTTTCGTAGATCCTGTTCCCAGCTTGCCCCAACATTGCTCGAGAGCTTCTTCTAAAGCAGGATTCACGCTCGTAAGAGGAAGACGAGCGTCCCTTGCTTCAATTACCATATCGATGTCTCGAAGAATCACCGGGAGCTTGTTCAAGGTTCTTGACATGTGTCCTGCGAACCATGATGGGGTGTTGCCTGGAAAGGGAAAGTGCGCTCTGGGGATGAATGACATTCTGGTGATAGTATCCGTTTCTAAGGATCCTCTTCTACGAGCTGATTTCACAAGTGATGCTGGAAGTCTGCCGACAACTCCCTCAATAATCTAGATCTCAAAAGTCCATAACAATACGGCATGCTTTTGGCGACATATTTCTACTCTTTTGAGCCATATTTTTACTTCTTGACCTAATTTTACTGCAGAAATTCACTCCTTATACCAACTTTTTAAGCAAAAGCTTTGAGGCGCGCTTTTCTGAGACCGTAATCGAGCGGTCATGCGTTCGAAATCGTGCGGCCCCTCGTGTTTTTGCCCGGTTTCCCGAATTCGCGCTTTCGTAATTCTTGTCAACAGAATAAACAAAACATAAACATCACATTCCACATACTCGACCACACACAGAATCATATTCCCCAAGGTCACCACAGCTCGACTAGGACCCTTTCAAGCCATCTGTCAACCAACCAACTGCCTCAGGATAGGAACATCTTGGCAGCAACAACTCTCGTCGACCAGCAAGAACCGAGCTCGATAAACGCAGAATAGACTCGACCTAGCTGATTGAGCTTCCAGGCAGGAGTTGTAAACAATGGACGAAGCACCGGCGGCTGAGCCGGATTTCACTCAAATACCACTACTGGAAAGATGTGTAGATAAAGTGCGTCCGTTTCGCTGCAATACAGAGTTCTTCGACGCTCCTGCTGATTATACGGTTATCTGACGATCTACAGAACTGGAAAGCTCGTGTATCAGCCTACACAGATCTCGTTGTCAAGTTCTCAAAAACCTCAGGAGATGACGACCCATTCTTCCGACCGTACCTGAACGGAGACCTACTCAAGAAGTGGGCTGTGGATACAAATGCTGCTGCTCAAGAGAAAGGTCTGGAAGCATTAGGAGGTTTGATCAAGGATAGCGGAGAAAATAGTGCTCGGTAAGTCTCCCTTTGCCTCCTGAGATGCCGCCTTAACCCCTTCCTCAACCACACGATGAACATCTTAGGACACGGCTAGAAGTACTCCCTTCTATAGTGGATAAGTGCTTCATCTCGATGCGAGCGGGAACGAAAGCGAAAGCTATTGAGGTTGCCTTGCTCTACGTCGAGGTAGAGAATGGCGGAGAAGGCGTGGTCGTAAGTAGGGTCTCAGGGTGGTTTTAGGTATATTATCATTGACACATATCTATAGAACGATGTGATAAAAGGATTGGACGCTAAACAACCGAAATTAGTGGCCACTACCGTTGTCTGTCTCAGAGAGCTGGTCAAGTGAGCGTTCAAGAAGTTGCTGCTTCTGGTCTCACTCGCTGACTATTCTCCGAGCATTACAGCAACTTTGGAGTAAAACCACTAGGAGACGTCAAGTTACTGATCAACTCGGTCATAAAAGCGTTCAACCATAATGACAAGGCCGTACGATCAGAGGTACACATACTACGGGTGTTGAGACTGTTTGAACGCGGACTTATGATATGCTCTCTAGGGTACACTTCTCGCTCAAGCATTATACCGATACCTAGGGGACGCCCTAGTCAATTTCTTGGCGGATCTAAAGCCTGTTCAGCTTAAGGAATTGGGCGAGGGGTTCGCAGCTCTCGATGCAGCCGGAGAGGGAAAGGGAACTGGGAAAGCAACCAGGTTTACGAGGAAGGCACAGCGAGAGCGAGAATCGGCTGGTAATGATCAAGCTGCGGCGGCACAGGAAGGTTGGTCCTGAATTCGTTGTTCACCTTTGTATGCACTTGACTGATTAATGTCTTGACGACCTATAGAACCGGAAGAGACGAATCTTGCGGATCTGCTGGAAGCAGAAGATATTCTCCCATTATGGCCCGCGAACTTTCACGAAGCGATAGGATCGCCGAAATGGAAAGACAAAGTCGAGCTATTAGCGGAATGCCAGAAGATCCTGGAAAAGACTCCTAAAATCAAGGATAACCCAGCTTTGGGCGAGATCGCTTCTGCTCTGGGCAAGAGGATGACAGATACCAATGTGAACGTTGTCAGTTCTGCTGCAGGAGTAATAGCAGCCTTGGCTGCACAGATAGAGGGTAAGGGTTTCGGTAAACATAAAGCTAGTGTGGTACCCCCTATTCTCGATCGATTAAAGGAGAAGAAGACGGCCGACGCGCTAGGTAAAGCTTTGGATGCGGTCTTCTTAACGGTAAGAACTTTCCGGGACTTCATATTTAGGAACGAGTCACTGACCTGGTGCCGGTATTCTAGGTCAATTTTGCCGACATCCGAGATGACTGCGTTGCTGCATTGCAGAATAAGAATCCCATGGTCAGACAAGGCACTTTATCTTTCTTGGCTCGATCGCTACAGACCAGTAGACAAGCACCAACGAAAGCCGACCTCGATGTTCTGGCCCCTGCAATGGTGGGGCAGCTAGGCGACTCGCAAGAACCGATCAGGAGCGCTGCCGCAGACGGGGTAGGCACATTCTTGAACATCTTTGGGGAACGGCCTATGAACGCATACCTTGAAAACGTTTCTCCACCTCACATGGCGAAAGTCAAGGAAGCGAGCGAGAAGGTTACGGTCCAAAGCAAAATGACCAAAGCTGCTCCACCCGCTGCTAAACCTAAAAGAGAACCGGTAGCACCTCCTAAACCCGAGGGCCCAAAAATCCCAGCTCGATTAGCAGCAAGGTTTGGAGCAGCGAAAACGGCAGCGGCAGAACCTAAATCAGATGAACTACCAGAGGCACTGCCAGAAAAACCAGCACCAAGACCCGCTTCCGTCGCATCAGCAGCTGCATCTCAGGCTGCCTCAGCGCCGTCGCCTGATATTCCGGATGAATCTGCATTCGCTCCGGTAAAGAAGCCAGCGGGTATGCCTGCAAGGTTGATGGCTCGAGCTGCTCCCGTGAGTGGTGAAAGATCGTACCTGGCAGACGCGCGAGCTCTACTGACAACACCGACAATACATAGGCTGCAAAGAAACCCACACCTCCAGCGCCCAAACCAGCTGCGTCTAAAGGTGTAGGATCAAAACCTGCGGGTCCTTCAGCACCAGCATCGTTTGAAATCAAATATCGCTACAGTCCCGAAGACGCCGAGGCAAAGGCATTGGAAGTCATACCATCAGACATCCAAGCGGGGCTAGCTGATTCTCAATGGAAGGAGAGATTAGCCTCCGCAGAAAGGCTTCAAGAGTGGGTTACCACTGGTGAAGGAGCCGCTCAAGAAAGCGAGGTACTGTTCCGGTTCATGGGCAAGACTCCGGGGTGGAATGAGAAGAATTTCCAGGTGAGTCACCAGTGTATCTGACGTTTACGTGAGCTTTTCTAAAACAATGAGTGACAGGTTTCAAGTAAGATCTTCGCGACGATGAGCGCTATCGCTAGCAGCTCTGGTTCTTTCGGGAAATCTTCGGCTGCACAGGCAATCGGGCCATTAACGGACAAGTTGGGAGATCTGAAGTTAAAAAAGCCAGCAGGGGATGCGCTGATCGTATTTGCCGAAAAGACTTCGCTTGGATTCGTGCTCTCGCAAGGTGAGACCAGCGCCTGCCACAGCCGGCATTTTCGGAACTCATTTAGACGCCTCTTTCAGGGTATGAATCAATGACGAAGCAGAAGGCTCCCAAAGCTCAGGCAGATGCATTGACGTGGATCAAGCAAGCTATCATCGATTTTGGCCTACGCGGTATCGGCCTGAAAGACCTGATCAACTTTCTAAAGGTTGGGTTACAAAGCTCAAACGCCACAGTACGGTCCAGCGCCACGTCAACCCTTGTCACAGTCAAATTGTTCGTTCAAGCAGGTATGTAATGCGAAGTTCCGGTTGATTGAAGTATCAGAACTTAGTGTCTTGCTGTATCAGACTTGTCAACATTCCTGGAAGATCTAAACCCAGCTCTGGTTAATACGATCAATGGAGAGTTTGATAAAGTGGCCACTCAGACCGCACCTGAACCCACTCGAGAAAGTGCTGAATGGGCCGAGATCGATCAAGCATCGGGAGGAGCGGCTGGCGGCAGCGACGCGCTAGACGAACTCAACCCTAGAATGGATCTCAACAAGATCGTGGCTTCAACCACAGTACTAAAGGATGCCAAAAGCGACAGTTGGAAGGAGCGAAAGGCTGCATTCGAAGCTCTCAACGCTGAGTTGGAGAGGAATTCACGGTTGAAGCCAGAAATGGGTGAGTTGTATGAACGAAGTCGTATGGTCGACCGCCTACTCAAGTCAGCCTAATGCTTTTCTAGGGGAAATCGGTAACGCACTCCGCGTGCACCTGGATGACTCTAACTTAATGGTCAAATTACTGTGTCTTCAAATTGTCAGCAAGATAGCTGTTGGAATGGGTCAGCCTTTCCAAAACCATGCTCGAAACCTCGCCACCGCTGTGGCAGCCGTATGTGCCGACCAAAAGGTCACAACCCGGACTGCAGCTCTGGAAACTCTAGCTGTGATGTCAGAGACGTGTCAAGGATTGGACTGCATGGTACCTGCTTTAGCTGCTGCCATTGAAAAACCAAATCCCGTTCTACGGGGCTCCGTTCTCGGGCTCATAGCAGCACAGTTCGAGCGATATGCGCCAAAAGCCGATCTGACTCCATTGATGCCTGCGACACTATCATCTCTCGAGGACCGAAACGGGGACGTCCGAAAAGCTGCACAGGCGGTCTTGCCTTTCGTTGTCAACAGTGTGGGCTTCGACCACGTAATGAATTCAGTTTCAAAACTGAAGCCTGCGTCTAAGTCGGCTATCGCTCCCATGGTACAGGCCGTTCGAATGTCGGCCGTTTCAACACCGGCCTCGTCGACTGCGGAACCCACAAGAACAGCCCACTCTGCAGAAACAAAGCCTTCATTGGCAAAATCTGCTACGAAAGCTGCCGTCAACGTGCCAGCGGCGTCAGTCCCTATCAAGCCAGAAGTTCCAGAGGTCACAAAGCCGAGGGGTATGTCAATGAAGAGCAACGCTTTGAGAACAACTTCGAGCGACGTTGCGGAACACCGTCTTCCAGCTGGTGCATCCCGAACCACCATCCCCGGGATATCAGCTGTAAAGAGCAGGCTAGCCATTAAGAGACCAGTAGCTACTACCGTTGAGCCCGCACGTGACACGACGTCAGCTGCTCCATTTCATACATCTGACATGGGACCGAAAAGTTCTCGAGAAAAGCGCGATCTCGCCCGATGGTCCTATGATGTTACCAATGTCGCACCGCAGTTGGAATACCTACAAAAGCAAATGAATGACCATGCCTCGCCGGAATTGATAGGATTGTTGTTCAGTAGCGATCGATTTGCTGAGAAGGACCATCTCGCCGGTCTTGCTCTTTTGGACGAATTATACGCCGCCGATGCCGATAGCTCGCCCTTCGGCTTGACGGCAGACCAAGCTGATACGCTGCAGGTGGCCAATATGGATTTGGTGCTCAAATACGTTGGCGTGAGATTACACGATGGCAGCACTCAGATGATACTCAAATGCTTGGACTTAGTCCAGCGCGTCATAGAGATTGTTGACCGTGGTAGAGGAGGTTTCAGTGAAGGGGAGAGCAACGTGATACTTCCTGCTTTGATATACCGAGTGAGTAACAACCCTTCGGGTTATCCATATCTCATTTGACATGTGGACATCTCATAACAGCTCGGAGACAATAAATACAAAGACAAGCTGGTGGCCATCTTCGGATTGATTGACCGCACTATGCCGGGAAGCAAGGTTATGCAATTCTACGTCGAATATGGTATAACCTCGTCCAGCGCAAAGACGCGGGCTGCCGCTATGGAACAACTCGCACAGCTTATCAGGCGACGAGGAGATGTTGTGGCGTCCGGTGCAACAGTTGCAAAAACCTACAAACGGATTGCCGAGTTTATCTCCTCTCCTGACAGTGCGACTCGAAGCGCAGCACTTGACTGCATAGCGTATATGTATCATCATACAGGAGATTCTGTGTTGACGACTATTGGGGAATTGAAGCCCAAGGAAAGAGACTTGCTTAAAAACAGGATCGACAAGTTGTCGAGCGGATCTCTCTCCGCTCCCCTCAAGTCGGCGACGTCTTCCAGCGAGTCTCCAAGATCGCCTCGCCAGTCCACATCGCGAGCTGCCACCACGCCAGACCGTACAAGTGATAGTCCTTCGAGTATAGGTTCGCCAGTACCGCAACGGAAAGCAGGGCAGCCGATGCTATCGACTATACCCGCTATTCGCCAAGCCGTGCCACGTCGTCTGCAATCGATGACAGTCGACTCTCAAAAGGAAGATAGAGATGACATCCAGCAATCGACCTCTCAGCAACCACGTTTCAAGCAGTCCAATCACATCTTCGATGCATCCGAGCCGTCCATGATCGAAAGCAGTGAGACTAGAGTTGGCCTTGCCATCAAAGCGATTCAGAGCAATCAGCCGGATGCTAGTGTAGATGCACTGAAAAAGATCCAGCGAACCTTGATGAGCTCGCCAGGCGATATGCTTCGCTACAGCAATGCTCTTATTAATGCAATCGCCACCAGACTTGAAACCATCTTCTCAAACGCTACCAGGATTACGGACCCACCGACATTCCGTCTCACCAAGCATCTCATTCAAACCCTGAGCAATTTCTGCGATCATTCGCAACTCGTCGAGACTGTCTCTGGAGATGGCTTGAAGGATCTGATTGGACAACTGAGTCTGGGGCTGTTGATGACAGACAATTCAGACGGAGAGTTGAAGGACATGTCCCGGTTCATGAACATGTCCATTCTCAGACTGTTTGCGACTGGACCCCGCATCACTATTTATGAGTTAGTTTTCTCCCTACCGATACATCTCGCTTTGTGCTGAACCTTTCACACAGTGCTCTTTTCAAACTCCTGCGATCATTGGTAGTCGACTTCACAGAGGCTGATTCAGAACAAGATCTCAAAGCAAGGCATGCAGAATTGATCCTGAAATGCATATGGAAACGGTCTCGAACGGCTCCGGAAGACTTCAAAACTGGAGTCCTTGCTGAGCAGGACTTGTTCACGATTATTGAAGAATTCCTCCAGGTAATCTCTCCAAAAGAGTGGAGGATACGAGCGGCGAAGCGGGTACCACTAGGGGATATGCCATTACGTACGGTCAAGGTCCTCATTCAACACGCCGTTAGTGAGTAGGACATGACATAAAATAGATACGAACGAAGCTGATAAATCCGCTGCCGCGAAAAGCTGGTGTGGGCAGAGACGCTGTGTTTGATTGTTTGCAAAGCATATATGGGGATTTAATGGAATCGACATTCGTCTATGAATATGTGTTCCGTATAGGTGAGCTCTTCCGCGTTGTCGATATCACAACCTAATGACTGACTTGATGGTTAAGCAGCCGCTGGAGACGGAACTCCCAGTGCAGCTCCTGTTAGTGCTGTATCTGCTCAATCTTCTTCCAAATCTCCTACGCCATCTCATATGAACGGACTTGGTCAGGATGAGCTCGCCGCTAAGCAAGTTAGACCGGTGATTGCACCGCAACAAGAGGAGGCTAGTGAACCCGCTGCTCAGCCGCACAAAGAGAAGCCTGCGCGATCGCATCTTATTGAGGACGATCTCGACCGGGATCTAGAAGAATTGATTAAACTAGCGTCTCGGCCGGGCGGGTCCAAAGAGCCGGTTTGTCCTGATTACGGTTCATCTATTGAGATCTCCTACTGATCCTGTATCATTACACAGACACAAAACCTGGCCGCATTCCTCAAGATCAATCCTCTTAAGCAGGCTAAGTTTGAGCAACTGCTTGACGCGACGTTAGGAACTTCTCCCTTCAAGATGTTCATCAAGCGGTCCGTCAACCGATACCTACAGGGAGCACAGCCAGGTTAGTTCCTCTATATCTCTTACAGCCACGCAAGACCCCTGAACGTGGCTCGACCTTATGAACAGAACCTACCGCATCTGCCATAAAATCCCCTGAAAAAGTACCAAATAAGCGGCAGTCTCTTGCACCGGGACCGCCCATACCAGTCAATGCGGACGACGACACGCAGCTAGCGATGTTGAAAGACAAACTTCGTTTCTTTGCTAATGCAGGAGCTTCGGAGGCTCCTGACCCTTGAAATCTTCGAGAAACGGCCTCATATACCCGGACACAGTCATTGTAGTTGTATTTTCACTTGCATGCATGTTGCTCGAACCACATCGTAATCGTACTTCGAAGATCTTGTCATGTACTATAGAGTGATCAATCGATCCATATCCACGTATGTACTCCTGAGGGGTTGCAAGGCTATGAAACAGTAGCCTGGGATACTCATCACAACCAAAACGATTCATAAGACTCGGCACAAGTCAAACATCCGACATTTCGGCTGCGCTCGAGACGTTCGGAACCTCGGTATTGATCTACAGATCTCTCGGGTTCATCGAAAGGAACGGCGGCGGTATAAGTACCATACTTCGATCGAATAAGCGGATCGTGCCAACAAGGGATGTTACATCCCTGATTTCTAGGGTAGTAGATAGCATCATTGCGAATAAAAGGATCTTCACTCGCAAGCTTCATTCCCATGACGTACTGGTTGGTCGTAATCACGAGACGAATGCAGTGAAGAGGTCGGCTGACGAGCGTCACATAGCTTGATCAGATGGTATATAGGTTCGGAGTGTTCGTCCCGTCAGCCTGTCTTTGACTTTCCTCCATATCTTCCCATCACCGCAAACACACTTTTGATCTTGAACGAATCAGAAATAACCTCTTCAACCACATACAAATTTAACTCGTACGTAGGTGAATCACTCATGGCAGTCTGCGGTGGCTGAACCTGATCCGTTTCGTTCATCCAGAAGCATGTCCGGCAAAATGACCCAAGATGACGCTTCCCGTATCGCCTCTACTCAGGCGCAGGGAGGAAAGGACATGTCATCCGGAGACTTCGCTGCCAGAGCTCAGAGTGCTGGGGATACCAACGCGAACGAAGCTAGCAGTGGAAACGGAGGACAGGGAGCTGAGCAGGGCGGTCAGGGGAAGAAGTCAACGATATCGACTTAACCGGTGTGATCAGATGTATCGTACGCGGTGTCTTTATCTGGGACTTGTCTTCTGTTCGACTGATGGTGGAGCGATGTACGGCTTGCGAGCGAAATGATGAAAGAGAAATGATGGCTTCACGCTGAAACTCGTCCGATGTACTGTTTGACCAATATGAAACGCCGGTTTTACGCGGGATTGAGCGGGTGTTGGGCGGACTTGTCGCAGGCAGCGGACATATCGATACGCGACATGTCCGTCAACCTATCCGACAACATCCACTTCGACCTCTTGGGATTTCTTGGAATGATCAACACCATCCGTCCGGTAATCTAGTCCTTCTGTCTCTGTCCCCACCAGTCTCTGTCCCCTATCATCATGTTCAAGCAAGCCCTCCGAAAGACCGCTCAGGTCACTTCCTGCAAGTGTTCATTCCGTCGTCCGGGTATCAAGTCTCATCACCGAGCTAACCTTTGTGTGCTCAATTTGGCTTTGATTGTTTTTAGCCCAGCGAACTTTCGCTACCTCTTCCATCTCCCGAGCCGGATATGAAGATACCATCAAGAACTTGATCATCAACTCTGATACCAAGGTCATGGTCCAGGGATTCACTGGAAAGACCGGTACTTTCCACTCTCGACAAGCTTTGGAGTTTGGTTCCAAGTACGTTTGTGGTGTTAGCCCTTCCGTAAGTAACGCTTGTCTGCTTCGTGATACGAAAGTGTGCTAACCGAGCTTGTATCATTGCGCTCTTGTAGAAAGCCGGTACGGAACACCTCGGTCTCCCCGTCTACGCTTCCGTAGCGGAAGCCAAATCTGCCCAGAACCCCGACGCAACCGTCATCTACGTCCCACCCCCATTCGCTGCCGGAGCCATCTTGGAAGCCATCGAGTCTGAAATCCCTCTCATCGTCACCATCACTGAAGGAATCCCCCAGAGGGATCAGTTGATGATCTACAACGCGCTCAGGAGTCAGAACAAGACGAGGATGGTCGGAGGAAACTGTCCTGGTATGATCGCTGAGAAGTGTAAGATGGGAATCATGCCTGGGCACATTTTCCAAGAGGGACGAATTGGAATCGTCTCCAGGTCTGGAACGTGAGTTGGCTGTTTCTCATATAGATGGGGGTGCTGGAAACTGATCGATGTCCATCTTGTACAATTAGTTTGACTTACGAGGCTGTCAAGTGAGTTTCGTTGTTTGCATATCTCAGACAAAGGATTCGACTCAGACTTCCTTTTTATCAACAGCCAAACCACCCTTGCTGGTCTCGGTCAAACTTTGACCGTCGGAATCGGTGGTGACCCCTTCCCCGGAACCCAGCACATTGACGTCGTCAAGGTCCTCCTTGAAGACCCCAAGACCGAGGGTATTGTTCTTATCGGTGAGATTGGAGGTACCATGGAGGAGGAGGCCGCCGCCTATCTCGAGCAGTACAACAAGACCCGAGCGAACCCCAAGCCCGTCGTCTCCTTTATCGCCGGTGCCACCGCTCCTCCCGGTAGGAGAATGGGTCACGCTGGTGCCATCATTTCGGGAGGGAAAGGAACTGCCAGCGCAAAGGTCGAGGCTTTGGAGAAGGCCGGAGCGAGGATCGCTACCTCCCCCGCTCAGATTGGTGGTTTGATGTTGCAGGCTATGAAGGAGGCTGGTCTCGCTTGAAGAGTTGGATATAGAAAGGAGTAATAACGATACGATTTGTACGATTTGGGATGCTGATGAAATCGTTTACAAAGTGTGACGAGACGCATGGACCAGGTGTCGAAGTTACCAGACAATTTTGTTATCCGTCGTTATCCGTCTTCTCGTGACTTCTTGAGAAGCAGTAGTGTAATTACAAAACAGCTCCAATAGGTCTTCTTGAGCACCCGATTCAGCCTTGAACAGATGTGCAGGTTAGCTACCTGTTTGCTCTAAATGGCCTGACAAAACCTGAAACACCGCGAAATCTACGTGGTCACGTGATCGTCGCCTGACTTGCCAAAAGTTGAACAAGCTCATATCAGCAATTCATCGTTGTTATCGTTCTTCACCTAGAAACCCCGATCATTCAAACGTTGCTATAGAATCATATTGAATCATGGCTAAAGCTACCAAACAGACCAAGAAGTTTGTTTCTTCTGGTAAACTCAAGCAGGAAATCGATAAGCGAAGAAAACACCAAGCTATCAAGCGAAAGACGGCTGGACGTGAAGCGACCAAGTTGAGGAAAGAGCGAAAAGGAAAGGGGAAGCATGCGGATGAAGATAGTGATGATGATGAAGAGGATGACGAAGAGGATATCGATGCTCTAACTGGAGGTAATGAAAAGTCCAAGGGTAAAGGCAAGGTCGAGGTAGATATGAAGGCCCTTGCAGGAGTAAGTTTCTTTTGACAAAGCATCCTACGATAACACGAGCTAAATGTAGCAAATTTAGGCCGACAATGACGAAGGATCAGAAGCAGATCTTTCGGAAGAATTCTCTGACCTGGAAGAGGAAGATGACGACGTTGAAGATGAGGCAGCTCTCGCTGCGGATGAGGCCGCCATGGCTAAATCTCTAGCGGAACTCGCCAAGAAGGATCCCGAATTCTTCAAGTATCTAAAGGAGAACGATGCGGAATTGTTGGATTTCGAAGGTGGAGATGATGACGAGGATGATGAGCCAATTCCCAAGAAGAGCAAGAAAGCGGCTAAGGCTGAGAAGAAGGCTGATGCTAAAGGCAAGGCTAAGGAACAGGTGGACGATGATATGATGGAATACGATGCTGGCAGTGACGACGAGGAAGAGCCAGAGTTTGGTGAACCAGAAGAGGAGAAGGAGGTCGAGAAGGTTTCCGTTAACATGAGGATGCTTAGATCTTGGCAACGAGCCATGATTGAGCACCAATCGCTCCGATCACTGAGGAAGACCATCTTGGCTTTCCGAGCGGCAGCTCACATGAATCAGGACGATGAAGATGAGATCGAGACGAGATACAAGATTGACAGTGCTCAAGGTATGTTGGTCTCCCGTATATCCCTAACGATTGCTTGCTGATCTATTGATTGTGTAGTTTTCAACAAGCTTATCCTGACTGCTCTTAAATACACCCCTGTCGTCCTTGGAAAGCACATGCCTGCCAAAGAACTCCCATCCGGAAAATTGTACGCAATGTAATTCTCCGGATCTCGATATACTGCTAACGATTCAGCGGACTATACAGCAAAACGCAACCTCCCCCTGCCGCCCACGCTACTCTCCCTCGATTCGCTCTCTCTCACTTCACCACCATCATGTACCTCATCAAGTCCCTTCCTTCATCCCCTGCAGCTGGTGATGGTGAAGATCAGGCAGACGGACTTCTGTACACCGTTATTACGGAGAGTACCAAGATGCTACCCTGGGTTATGGACGGAAAGAGGCAGATCAAGGCTTATTTGAAGGTGAGATCAAAAGTTCTTTGGATCCGAAGTCTCAGCTAAACACCATTGCTTTCACCTCAGCTGTTGCTCGATCTCTGGTCTTCTGCCAGTGATAACGTTAGGATCGCATGTTTCTTGGCTTCTAGGAAAGTCTACGTGGCTGGAGATGAAACGATCAAGGAGTTGTGCTTGAAGGTTAGTGTATTTCTATCGTCCGGACCAAGTGTGCATCTAGCTAATCCCCGCTCTCCTCTTGCGAAGAACATCTACTCTGCTCTTCTCCCACCTCTGCGACTCACCTCAGCCCACACCTTGCCTTCGCTCAACCTGATGAAGAACTCGGCTGCTGAGCTCTACCAGATCAATCCAACGGTATCATACCAGCACGCCTTTGGATACATCCGTTCGCTTGCCATCCATTTGCGACAAGTCGTGCGTTCCGGCCAGGCCGACACCGAAGCTTTCCGTGCTGTTTACAACTGGCAGTTCGTGCACTGTATCGATTTCTGGAGTTTGGTTCTGAGCGGAGCATGTGACAAGGAGAAGGTTATTGAGAGCGGTGGACTCGCCAGTCCCCTTGAGCCCTTGATCTTCCCTCTCGTTCAGATTGCCCTCGGTGTCATTCGGTAAGTCGATCCAGCAGATACTAGGGCGATCAAGCGCTGATGAGTGGTATCATATAGATTGGTTCCTACATCCCGATTCTTCCCTCTCCGATTCCATGTTCTCCACTCCATGCTCCGAATCATCGGACGAACCGGGACCTACATCCCTCTCGCTCCTTTCCTGCTCGAAATCCTTGACTCTGCCGAGTTCAAGAAATCGAATCCCAAAGCTACCTCTCTCAAACCTCTCGATCCAGAATACGTCATCCGCGCACCCAACTCGTACCTCAAGTCCCGAGTCTACCAAGAAACCTTGGCGGACGAGTTGACGTATATCATGGGGGAGTTCTTTGCCCTCATGAGCAGGAACGTCTCGTTCCCAGAGATGACCATTCCCGTCCTGTCCAATTTGCGACGATTCTTGAAGAAGGGTGCGGGTTCTGGTAAATCAAAGGCACAGATCAAGACTGTCGTCGAAAAGATCGAGGCAACTAGGCTTTGGGTCGAGAAGAAAAGGCGAGGGGTAAACTTTGCTCCTAATGAGAGACAAGAGGTCGAGGCGTTCATGGAGGGAGTCCGTGTGGAAGAGAGCCCAATCGGAAGTTGGATGCGTCTTCAGAAGAAGGTCAGGGATCAACGAAGACAGGAAGTTGAAGCTGTGAGTGCTGTTCTTGACAAGCTGTATGCCTTGCAAGCGCTGACTATCGTGTATGTGCTTGTCAGGCTCAACGTGAGGAGCGAAACGATCGCGAAGTCGAATCTGACGATGATGAGGAAGATAGCGACGTCGAGATGGACTCTGAAGGTGATGAGGAGTAGTGTATCCGGTGTACCCTTCTGAATCCAACATGTTTGTACCCTATATACTGTGCTATTTTGTGACTGGACCTACGATCACACCGATGTCGTTTGCGATGGCCTGACAGTGACACATTGCCACGCTAGATTCCCAACATTTCATCATTTCCGCGCATACCCCTAATCGAACATTTCCGCTTTTTTTGAATAAGCGAACAAAGCAGAGGCCATTATGATCTATTCGTTTACACGTCGTCCTTTGCTGTCAGTTACGGTCCATCCTCACTCACCGGTGTGATGGCTGTAGACGCTAAAACGACAATGGAGCGGGTTTTATATTCTGGCTTCGCACACACGGACGCACCCGTTGACACTTCTGAGGGTGGATCACTTCCATGACCTATCAAACCCCTCAAGATATGAAGATGAAAGGGCTCGATCAAAGATTTCGAACGCAAATAGATGGGGCTTCCTGCACGCTGCTCTCTCCTCAAAACGATGAGCCTTGGCCAGAAAAATGGACCATTTGAACGACCTCCTGAAAAATGTAACGGGACGGGTCTTGTAACGAAAAAGGATAGCAGTTGGAAGGTACAGCTTGCTTGCTGGAAGGGGCACATGATTTCGAATCATATCGAGATCTTGCCTCAAGCACTTCGTCCTGACGCTGTGGTTTCTGCGGAGAAGGAAGTGCGCGTGATATCGATCAGATGACCACAGAGAACTTAGCAAAGATGTACCAAAAGACTAACGAGTAGGGGTAATTGCGAGAAGCGAAGAGATGAAGAAAGCCAATGCCTATCAACGGATCAATGGACAACCTTGTCATTGGGTGACTAGCTATGTAAGGTGAGTTTGTTCGAAGGCTCAGCTGATGATATGTATGTCTCATGCGATCAAGAACACTAGGTCAAGTTGACGGTGCTGCTGATTCTTCCGGTCAACTCTATTTGGGGGTAACGTGGAAGTGTATATTCCATGATTAGATCACTCGATCGCTGTACAGGAATTCAACGGAGTCAGTAGGTAGAGGCAAGGTCATATCTCTGTAGTACATCCAGTGCGGTCGATGATCACTCTCGCCTGACGCTCGCCCTTTTACATCTCATTTCCTATCACTCGTCATTCAACGCTCACCCTTGTTCGCTTCTTGAAGAAGGTTCTGACGGTGTCAAGATTCGGCTGCTATGGCTCGTGAACGTCAGCAATTGACCAATTGGGAGTGCATGAATCTGGCTTCACTATCGTCAAACAAAGTCGGGCAAAAAGATATTTTCCTACCGGGGAATCGAACCCCGCCCTCGCGCGTTTAAAGAAGTGTTGAATCAATGAGAGGCGCGCATCCTAGCCGATAGACGAGTAAGAAGATCAATGTTTGACTCTTCAATGAAACAATCTATCGATATCATGCCAATGGCCTTATTCGATGGTGATGTGCAGAGACCTAATAACATTTTCATCAGACCATAAGTATGTACTCCGGTAAAAGTGGGAAAACTATGCTTTTACGCGGCCATGGGCGAGTAAGGACTAAACTATCTAGTCAAACTATGTCATCGCTGGCTGATATTCACTCGTCCAACCGACGTTGAACCTCTTGATCATGATTATTTCATATCACTCCTCAATCCTCCTCGTCCGACTCGTCCGAGTCCGCATAGGTGGGCCATGCGGGAGCTACGGGCTGTATCATCTGAGCCGGCGCCTGCGCTCCCAATTCGAACCCATCCTCCGCGTCCCCGTCCGCGTCCTCTTCTTCATCGCTATCATGATCGACCTGATGGTTGGGAGAGTCGAGGTTGATCGGTCCTGATCCCGGGTGTATATCGTGTTGTTCATCATCCTCGTCCTCGTCGTCGTCGTCGTCGTCGTCGTCCCCTTCCGCATCGATATCATGATCCTGACCACCGGGTGTATCTGCCGGAAGGCTAGCCTCTTGGGCTTCTTCATTAGCAAAGATCTGGTCCCAATCGTCTTCCTCTTCCTGATCATCCCGTTGTTCCTGTGAGCGTCCGATCAGTTCAAGGTCAAGTCGAGCCCGACCTCCCTTCTCGTACTCACCTCTTCACCCTGCCCATCCTCCTCTCCCTCCTCCCCATCCTCCTCCTCCTCCTCATCGCCAAACAACCCATCATAATCGTCTTCCTCCTTCCTCCCCTCCACCTCTCCCTCGCCCTCGCCCTCGACCTCCCTCGCCTTGTCCTTGGCTTCCACCTTGGCATCGATCCTAGTCTGATTCTCATCCCTCGCCTTGATCTTCCCAGCCAAATCCGCTTGGTATTTCGTAACGTCTCGTTGGATCCGCATCTGTGTGTGTCGAAACGAAACATCCCTTTTCAACAACGTCTCTCCCCGGGGGAGTGTTCGGGTACGAGAAAGGACCGACCTTTATCATGGCGGAGACGTTCTGCATCTCCCTAGTCTTCTTGGCGACCATCTCTTCCAGAGCGGCGACCTCTTGTTCCAACAACCGTTGTTGAGAACGAAGATCCACAATCTCCTCGTCTTCCTCTTCCTCCTCCGCTTCGTCATCATCATCGTCGCCTTCCTAGGGAAAGCAAAAGGGAAGGAAAAAACCACACACGCGCCCATGAACCCCTCCGTTTCCCCCCTTCCCTCCGACCCGCACGCAAACTCACCTCCTCATCCTCATCCTCCTCACTCCCCACCTCCTCGTCCTGATTGAGCGCGGCCTCCAGGTCCATATCCATATCCCCATCCAAACTAGCCAAATCCGTCCGATCGTCCTGAAAATCACCCAGCATGCTTCCCTCCCCCCCCTCCCCGTCGGCGTCCTCAAAACCATCCCCGTCCCCGTCCCCGTCCGCGTCTGCGTCTGCGTTTAGGGACCATGGGGTTCCTTGCTGACGAGCCGGATCGGGGACGGACCCGCTCGACCCTTCCCGGACGACGTGGGAGGGGGAGGTATGAGAATGATCCGATCGATCGGATAAGATCCCCGAGTGTAGTTCCAGTAGGTCTATATGCGAGCGGGGGTGGTGAGTTTGGTCGTCAAGAAGTGAGCGGGGAAAAGCCCTTGGGGGGTGGGGGGGACGAACCGAAGGAGGAAGATTTCGATTCCTTATCCAGCGCCAATAACCGATCTACTTCCGCCTTGACCTAGTCCGTCCCAAACGCAACGCATCGCATCAGCCCATCAGCGCACCATTCCCCACCTCCCCACCTCCCCACCTCCCCACTCCCCACTCCCAAACACCCCTCGACGGCCACTCACAAGATCCCCATCCCTCTTCCTCCTCCACCTCCGCTCCCTGACGTACCGCATAGGAGGGGTGAGTCCGTGTGGCCATACGTATTCTGCCGGGTCCAGGTCCTGGTCGGGGTCCGGGTTGGGGTTGGGGTGTCCTTGAGCGAGTTGCGCGGATGGGAGTGGGTCTGGGTCTATTACTAGCATCTGTTAAGAGGGGGAGCGGGAGCGGGAGTAGAGAGGGGGGAGGGAGGAGGAAAGAGATCAAAAGAGATCAAGAGTAGGAGAGAGAGAAGAGAGAAGAGAGAAGAGAGAGAAAGACAGGAAGAGAGAAGAGAAAACGGGAAACGAAAAGAACCAAGATCAACGTCCCTCCCCCAATGTATCCATCCCCGGTCCTCGCGCACCTGAGAAACATCGGCGACCTTGAAGAGTCTCTTCCTATCGAGCGTCTTCTGCGCCTCTACGATACAAGGCAGGTCGACGAGTTTGGCCGTGTACTCTGTTCCTCCGTGCGTGAAGGTGGCTCGTCTTTGGTCTGCGGTAGGAGGTTCGAGGTTGGAGATGGGAGATTCGAGATTGGAGATTCGAAGTTGGGGGTTGAGAGGATTGAGAGGATTCGCGATTGAGAGGATTCAGTTTTGTGGGAAATAAGAGGACGAGGGAAAACCTGACGGACGGACGACTCGACGTACCCTTGAAAGTGAAACTGGCATTCCCCACCTCCTTCTTCTCCTCCAGCAGCGTCCTTATCCCCTTGATCCCCCTCTCCTTATCCCCCCTAGCGACCCTGTCCGGTACCCTCAGCACGAACTGTTCCTCAAAGACCAACCCCTCCTCCCTCTCCCCCTCCTCATCGGCCTCCCTCGAATAATCCCCCAAGAAGCTCGTCAGGTGAGAGTGAGACCCATGTGCCTTCCTCACCTCCCCCTTCTCGCTGAATTTGAGCTTGAGGCGGCTGACTTGGGGTCGGTTGGAGGAGCGGGTGGAGCGTTGACCGGTGGGGGGGAGTGGTTTCGATCCCTGATCTGGGGCGTTGGACTGGGCGGGTCGGAGCGGACGTGTGGAACGTTTGGAAGGGGCTTTCTGACCGACGGCAGGTCCCGGTGGAGCGAGGGATTGGTAGTTGGACGGTCCAGGGACGTTGCCAGCGTCGACGGCGGCGAGGTCGCTGATCGGTTTTTCCATTTTCATCGTTTCTGGCGAATTCGACGAATCGTCAGCGACGAAGAATCAGTCACAGAGCGATATCACTGGTAATCAGGTCAGACCTGATACTCCCCGTTCACCCCAGATCAGCTTCCGCTCAGACCTGATCCTTCCAGTCGACGTGAGATCCGCATCCGCCCAGACCTGATCCCCGTAGAGGACCATCAGTTTGCATCCGCCGTTCCCGAGTAATCATCGGATCGACCTCCACTTTTCCACCATCTCTCTCCTTTCACCGTCCAAACCAGCGACTCGAACCGCCAATGTCTCGTCTGCGTTCCCTCCAATCCCCTTCCGTCCGTAACCCCACGTCCTCCCCCTCCCCCTCCAAGTCATCCAAACACCCGCCCCGGAACACCGCCACCCCCTTCCCGCAGGACGTGACGACATGGCACCGCAAGCTCCGGTTGTTGGTGAACGAGCTCAGGGGGTTGATGGACGGGTGGGACGAGGCGGTGAGGGATACGTTCGATGAGCTCGTCGGCCTCGTCAATGAGGGCACGGAGATGGAGTGAGTGAGTCTCTGTGCTCGCCCGCTCTGGGTGCCGTCGTGTTGATCGTTATCGTTCGTGATGGGGTAGCAATATCATAGATACCCCCGCGAACGGATCAAGACCGCTCTTAGCCCCGCACTACAAGTCATACCACCAACACATCTCCTCCCTAACCTCCCACCTCGCCCGACTCGTACGTCATACGTCCCTCTCAATTCTCAAATAGATGATTCCCTCTCAATCCTCAAACGGATCTCTACTAAATCTTCTCACCGATTTTCACTCGCAGAACAAGATCTTGCCCAAACTGAGGGCGATACAAGAGACGGCCCGTTCGCTCTTGTCCGATTCGCTCGCACTTCGACCGGTCGAGTTTAGTTTGGTCCTGCCTCTTTACTCTGGAGGACCACCGGGAGGAGGGGGGACCTGGACGTTGGAGAATTTCGGTACGTCTTTCAACACTCGATCAGGGCAACGTCACACGACAATGGGATTACGATGACGATGGGGGATGGGGATTGATCGAAATTCCATTCCATTCCATTCCATGACAGTCGACTCGCTAGATCCGGTCGCAAAGTACCACTCCCTTCACCTGCACGCGCTTCAAGCTCAAATCCAGCTCGTCCTTCACCCGCACTCCCAATCCGCCCACTCCCCTCACTCCCCCTCGCACTCCTCGAGCACGATATTCGAAACCCAAAAACACGCGCTAGAGTCGTTCAGGGACCAGATGTCCCGTTCCCCCAAACAACAGTGGAGGATCGAATGGGAGGAACTGGTACTTCTCGAGATGTCCGGGGGAGCGGGGTTGGATGGGGAGCAGGACGAGGATGAAGAGGAGGAGGATTATGAGCCGGGGAGCAGGAATTCAAGGAGGGGCAGGGGAGGGAGCGTGGGTTTGGATTAGATGTGATGTCCGATGAAATACGATGATGTGATGTCCGTCGTGTGTATTTGCTGTGTGATTGATTACGTAACGCTCGACCTCGACCTCGAGATTCGACGTTTGTTCACCTGGAAAAGAGGTCGATTCGATTGGATTCAATTGCGAACAGATCCAAATGATATTCGACTCGACGTAGCGACGTAGTCACCTGCTCATCTTCCATCGCACATCCCCTTTTTTTTTTCAGAATCGAAAACGACCCATCCCCCGCTTGTACCGCACCCCCTAGACGACCGGACCGGGCACGGGCCTCACGATGAAGTCGACCAACTCGGCTTCCAAAGAGGTCTCCGCTCTCACCGTCCTGCTCAAGAAACCTAGCACCACGGGGGACCTCGCTGTGGATGCGATTGTCGAGTTCATATGGGCTAGGAGGAGGAACGGCTGGAGTTTGTATGATGTTACGTTGAGTCTGATCGAGCTTATGCAGGAGGTGCGTGAAGGAGGGGTGGTCTGCGTGCTTGGTAGGGTAACGTCGAGCTGATAGAAAGCGCTGTACGGACTAGGCACCGCCATCACTGGACGAATCGTTCGATCATGCGAGGAAATTGACTTTCTTACCTCATCATACCGACCTCACCCCTTCCCTCGGTCCGTTCTCGCTCTCACGGTCTTCTTCCCGTCAACAGGTCGCGGCGACACTATCACGTTGTCCCTCGGAGATCCCGGTGGAACATGCAAGGGAGGTCGTCTTGGAATGGAGCCTCGCGATGGAGAATAAATTGGCTCTCCAGACGATGGCGGCGACCACGACGGCGACGACGACGACGGAACCCTCGAGTTCTTCCTCCGGACATATCAATCCCACCTCCACCACCCCCTCTTCCCCACTCCACTCGACATCGTCGGAAAACTTCCTCTCCGGCCACGGCATCGGCGGTAAAGGTTCCCTCGGTTCAAACACATTCGCCGAACTGGCGCATAAACATCTCACCATGATCTCCCTCATCCCTCATCCGCACCCCTCCGTCCTGGCCCTGGCGTTGAGCGTACGGATGAGTCTGGGGTATATGAACTTGGACGAGGTGGGCGGGGCGTTGGGAGCGAGTTGGTTGGGGTTGAGAGAGGGGGAGGAGGTGCTTAGGATTTGGGTTAGGAGGAGGGTGGAGGGGGACGGGAGGTGGGGCGTGGGGAAGAGTTTGGAGGCGTTGGAGAATAGGGTGAGTGGGGGGGGGTCGTACTCTATCGTGAGGAGGTTGATGAATTGACACGCCTTCTCCTTCTACATGCGCAGTTCGAGAAGACGAGACCGGCCTTGAAATCGGTCATCAGAATGGTCAAGCGCAAATTCCTACTCCCCTCTTCTCCGACCTACCGCATCCCCCTTCCCGCACCTAACAAATCCAAATCCCTAGCTCTTCTCCAGCAAGCCATCTCTTCCTCCTCCTCCCAAACCCCTCACCTCTCCTCCCTCCCCTCCGAACCCCCCAGCCCGACCTCCACTCGCCTACCCCATTCTCAATCGGACCTCGCGGCGTACGCTTTGGAACTGATCTCAGAGTACGTGACGAGGGAAAAGAGGGATCATATGCGTTTGGAAAGATGGATCAAGTCGGGCAGGAAACAGCTCAGTAAGGAGCTGGACGAGATGGAGGACAAGGTTTGTTTCCCCCTCGGTCGACCGGGTGGGGGAGGGAAGAAGAGGTCCGTCTCGTCCAGCAACACTGGACTGGGGCTCGGACAGGGACAGGGAGGGACCCATAACGACGTCCTGTTACCCGTCTTCGAAGTCGTCAGGCGGGTACACGCACTTCAAGGTCCTCCCGGTGACGAACCTTGCGGTTTCACCCCCCTCACCGTCCTGGACGAAGGGGAGAAATACGCCCCCCCGACCGTTCAGACGATCACTAGCGCTCTTTACGTTCACCCCAGGTTGGACACGGACGAGGCGGTAGGGATCATCATGGAGTTGGTCGATCATGAGAAGGACATCAGGTTGTCCGCCGTGAGAGGGGCCATGAGGAGGGAAGGGGCGGGGGAGGATATGGGGATGGGAGAGGAGAGGAGGGGGAGTGAGGATACCGTCTTGGGTGCTTTAGCGTGGGGGCCTGTGGAGAGGGCGAGGATGGGGAAGGTCTTGGGCTCGATCGAACGAAGAGTGAGTGGACGTCGGGTCGTCGTTTCGCTCGATTCGGAATGCTAACGTGCGCGGAAATACCGACGTCGATAGTTCCCGGATGGGGAGTACAGGGAAGCGTTCGACGCTGTACGGTCGAAGAATAACGAAGGCGCTAACCTCGGAAGAGCGCCTTCGTATACCACCATCGCCAGTGTCAAAACGGAACAGAGGACGAACACGTTCCTGAATGGGACCAGCCATCGACCTTTGGGAGGGATCCCACCGTTACCCACACTCTCATCCCCCATCGAGACGCGGCAAGAACCGTCCCTCTCGACCAGTCCGACCGGGGTAGAGGTCCTTGACGACTCTTCCCCTAGAAGAGGTACTTTCGAGCGGATGAACAGCGCGCCGAGCGATAGGATACCTGGGATGCTGGGAAACGCGATAAGGAAGATGTCCATCTCTAACCGAGAATTGAGCAGTATCGCCACGGGGGAGACGACGTATGATAAACCTCAAAGCCCGGTCTCCCCTTCCGCTTGGCGTGGACGAGTTTCAGAGTCCTTGGGGGGAGTCGCGATGACGACGAGCGATAGTCAGACTAGTATGGGAACGGAGGGGACGCTGGACGATATTTATTCGGGTTATGGGCAAGAGGCCATTCAACCGCGTGAACAATCCGAGTCACCTGTTCAGACGATGCCCTCTTTCACCACCGAACAACCGCTCGCAAGCCCCAGTTTCAGTCGAGGATCGCCAGTCGTCATGCCGATCAAGAAACCGATGCCGACGCCACCTCCTGATCTCACGCCTACACCAGCACCATCTAAACGCAAGGTCTCCATCTTACGTCGACCGGGTTTCCTAGGAGGATCTAGAAGCGATAAACAGAATAACGACAATGGAAAGCAATCGAAGAGTAATATGCATCGAGCTACCGCTAGCCTGAGCACCATACCTCAAGGCGATCGCTCCTCTGGACAAAACACACCTGCGAGAAGGATCAACCAGAATCCACCAGCTAGCGAACAACCTTCCCCTATGACTTCCTCGCCCGCCAGCTGGAGAGCCGAGTTTAGCAACATGAACAACGGGATGGGCATGCTGAGACCTTCTCCCCGTCACGTATCGAGTTCGAGTTTGAGTGGTCTCACGGGACAGCAATCGACGAGGACGACACCGAGATGAAAAGAAACGACCATTTATATACAGGCCACAGGCTAGGTGTGAAGTCCTACATATACACGACAACAGAGGCAGATATACGAACGCCCTGGATACGATGGATGATCGGATGAGAAGTATCGGTTGTGCATCTCTTGTAACTCTTAGCATGTATCCATATGAAGGAAGGGCCATCCCAGTTGTTTGTTTCGCACCGGTTCCCCTTTATGCACCGCTTCTACGTTCGACATAGCCAGCCAGCGCGTGCACGACCAACTGACTCATGGCACGGCACATTCACAACAAACGCAACGAGACCATTTCATCGGCCACTCTCACATCGACAGCCTAATCCTCCAGACTACTCTATCGGAACAATCTGGGATTCTTCAAGATGGGTAGGAATGGATTCATGGGAAACATCTCCGGGCTGGATGCCTTTGGGAAGGTCTGTCGACTGATGCTAGTGCTTTGCACACAACGGTCAAGCTGATCCTGAAGCGTGTAGACAATGGAGGATGTGAAGATCAAGACAAGGACAGGAGCTTTGCGTGAGCTTGAAACCCTCTAAAGAGATGTATCCTACTTGCTAACCGCCTACTCTGGTCCTGTACGCAGTCACGTTCATCTCATTCTCCATCATCGTAATCTCCACGCTTCTGGAATTTATCGATTATCGGAGAATACACCTGGAACCTGCCATCATGGTAGATCGCTCTAGAGGAGAGAAGATGATTGTAGATATGGATATCACTTTCCCAAGGGTACCATGTTATCGTACGTCATCAGATTCACATGCTCATGTTAGCGATAGGTAGCTCACGCCTCGGGATGCGGTGTGCAGTGCTCTCGATGGACGTGATGGATATCTCTGGAGAACATCAATTGGATCTTCAACATTCCGTATCTAAAACCAGACTGGACAAGTCGGGCAACGTTCTCGCTTCGATCAAGGATGCTCGTGAGCTAAACCTATCGCTTCTTTGACCTTCTGATACTTAACTGTCTCCCCATGATCCTGGAACAGAACTTCAGGGAGAAGTACAGCGAGCCGTTGCTAACAAGGATCCTAACTACTGTGGAAGCTGTTACGGAGGTACGCCTGGTGCTTCCGGATGCTGTAACACTTGTGACGAGGTTCGAGAGGCGTATGTCAGGAAGGGATGGAGCTTCAACAACCCCGATAACATCGAGCAGGCAAGTTTATCGTTGCCGGGAAAGTGGGATACCATCTAATCAATCTATCGATACGACTCATAGTGTGTCAAAGAGGGATGGTCAGAGAAGATCGCAGAGCAAAACACTGAAGGTTGTCAGATTGCCGGACGAATCCGAGTGAACAAGGTAGATTCGGCTGTCACGAGCATACCTTGTCTTTGCTCACACAACAGCGCACTCTGATCTCTCTAGGTCATTGGAAACTTCCATTTCAGTCACGGTCGTTCTTTCCAAACCCACAATATGCACGTGCAAGATCTCGTCCCTTACCTCAAGGACAACAATCATCATGATTTCGGTCACGTTATCAACAAGTTCCAGTTCGAAGCGGATAATTCTGGATCTACCGACGATCATGGGATTGAAGAATTGACTAAATCGGTCAAAAAGAGGTTGGAGATCACTAATCCTCTTGATGGAGCTGTTGTGCATCCTGAAGTTTGTGAGTCGATCCAGTCGGAGCTGAAGAGTGAAACGGAGCGGCCAGCTGACAAGGCTACGTTTGAACCGATCAGCCGATTACATGTATCAATGTGAGTATGCCTGTACTTCGACATTTGACCGGTTCGATGCTGATACGCGCTTCGACAGACTTCTTGAAAGTTGTGTCGACTACTTTCAATCTGATCGATGGCCGTGCCATCCAATCCCAACAATATAGTGTCACTCAGTTTGAAAGAGATATCAAGGAAGGTAACGCTCCCGGTCGAGAGGGACACGGACGTGAGTCACCAGATCTGGGCAAACAAGGGCAATCTAATCTAGTGCTGATATCGCTGTAAGAGATCAGATTTTACTAGTCATAGTACGGCCGCCATTCCAGGTGTTTATATCAAGTGAGTTAGTTTCCAGCTCTTCAATCACAATTTCCGAGACTGATATCGAGATCGCTGCAGCTACGAGATCTCTCCCATGAAGGTGGTCCATACGGAAACCCGTCAAAGTTTTGCTCATTTCGTCACCTCGTGAGTCGTTGTTGCGGCCGGAATTGAGCGACATGTTTTCATCTCTCTCTCTCTTGTAGTGCTTGTGCTATCATTGGAGGGGTCTTGACTGTCGCAGGACTGCTTGATTCCATGATCTTCTCTAGCCGTAAGAGATTGGCGGGTACGAATGGTGCAGAAGGATTTGGTTCGCGCGAGGGAAAGATGGTCAGTGATAACATATTCCAGTAGAGAACTTTAGGAAACTAATCATGTTACTGCCGTTTTCTAGATGTAAGGAAGATGATTCCCTGTATATAGCATCATGAAACTGCATGATTTATCGCATAGCCTTCAGAGAATAGTTTTTTGACACGTCACTGCAATTGATTTGCTTGATACAGCACTGGGTCTTCCCTTTCTGCTTGATGCCGACTACCACTCAGGGAATACAACTCGAATGCTCGACCTTTCATTTCTCCAACACGCATCCTCAATCTCACTGACCCTCCCCTCAACGTTATATCTCACACTGTACCTAGTACATCCAGTAGAGTCCTCATGTTCGTGTTCAGGAATTGGCCGCGTCCGGGACTTGTATCGCTCATATAACGTTTCGCAATTTTGTAGCCTAATCGCATATATCAGAAACAAAGCAACACATCTCTTCGAAGACAATGCCTGGAGACGACGATTATGGTGTATGTACCTGGATTCGCAACTTGTACCGAGATCTAGGCTGCCGAGCTAGCGACCTGTACTACCCTTGCTTCGAAACCGCTTGTACTGATAACCATTCTATTCTTTCGTCCTTCTCTTCATGTCTGTGCATCTTCCTTCGGATATGCCTCGATCGACTACTTCACGTCGTTTGTGGCTCATCTTACTATCATGAAACGGCATTCAGGACTTGTACGATTTTGGCGATGTCGATAATGGCGGTGGAAACCTTGTACGCCGACGTTCCCGTTTCGGACTGATTTATCTGCGACTCTTTCCTGATCATGCAACTCGTCGAATCGCATAGGGCAACAACGCTGGACCAAGTCAATACGAAGATGTGAAACCTAATGTCGGTAGTGCAATTCAGTCCGTCACTTCGGACAACAATCAGGCGCAGTCCAATAGTCAGTTCGTGAACACCAATACGAGCTATGGAGGTGCCAGACAAATGGGCCAAGCTGGTGGTTCGGGCGGAGACGATGATGTTGTGTATCTCTCAGAGTTGAACTGGGTAAGCTCATATCACGTCTCTTGGAAACGGAATGCGACTGATACTCAGGTTTCTTCTTTAGTGGACCAATGACGAGCATCTGCGTGAAGCCGCAGCACAGGCTGGCGTAACGATCAAGATCGACGACGTCACTTTCTCCGAACACAAGGTCAACGGGAAATCTAAGGGGTGAGTAATCTTGCTGTTAGCACCCAGACCGTGTCTGACACGGTGCGACGAATTAGTCTTGCCTATGTCTACTGCTACAACCCATCGAACGCTCAAGCGTTCAAGACTTGGTTCGAGCATAAGTGAGTTTGCACGTGGCGCTCTATCTGCCGCAAGTGACTTATATGCTATTTCTCTATCTTTATCAGCCTTTTCCAGGGCAAAAGCATTACTGTGAACTTGGGTTCGAGTTCCGCCGGTAACCCGTACAAGATTCCGCCTAAGGGTAAGTCAGCCTCTCGGTTCAGTCTAGGACCTCGCATCTGATACCCTACGCCAATAATTCAACAGAACCTAACCGAATCAAAGGAAGAGAAGGTGGACCTCCTGAGGGCGGTCGTGGCGGTTACGGAGGAGGTATGGGAGGCATGGGTGGCGGACGAGGTCGAGGCGGATACAACCCTCGAGGAGGTCCTGGTGGTGGAAGAGGAGGTTACGTACCAAGAGGTGGTGGTATGAGTGGAGGAATGGGAATGGGAGGCGGAGGCGGTATGGGTTCTAGTGGGAATGCCATGGGAGCTATGCCTACTGCTACTGGGATGATGAACCCAATGATGCGTGAGTAAATTTTCACATTCAGCAACGAGATCGTCGAATTCATGGTGTTCCATTGCAGCAATGATGAACCCTATGATGAACCCTGCCATGATGCAGCAAATGATGCAGATGATGCAAGGTGGAGGCATGACTGGTGGAGCAGCTGGTGGAGGTCAGGGTGGTAAGTCGTGTCGTCCCGACGGCACCGTTAGATCCTTAACCGACTTTTACTTTCCAGGCTTCAACCCACCTACCGGGCCCCGAGCTGGCGTTGATCCCCGTGATCCGCCGACTGGACCGAGCGGAGGTGGACAGACTGACGAATTCGGACGTGCATTGAAGCGAAGCCGACAAGACTAGACGTGGAAACATGCCATGCTTAGATTCCATGTAGTAGGTAAAGAGGTACAAGGTTTGCGAATGGCAGGCTGGATGAATGATCTACTCTGGTCCTCCTACATCATCTCCTACCCCCTCGTCCGCTTCATCCCCCAGGTTGCCATCCCCGTCCTCATCTTGTCCACCTGAAGCATATAGTCCGCCTCGTCGTGCACTACTTCCGTCCTGAATCCTCTGAGACATAGCCATCATTCCTCTAGCCTCTTCCACGTCTTCTTCAACGTCTTCGTTTATCCTCATCAATCCACCGGGTAGATCATCGCCCAGTCCACTTCTAAACCCAAACCCTTCTGGCGTTTCGCTTCCGCCTCGAAGAGGTGCCCAACTACTCGCTCGAGCCTTTTCTTTCCACTCTTCATCCTCGTCTTCTGCTTCATCATCGTCATCCCCGAAAGGTGTCGCATCCCTGAACAACGGCGTTTCACTCCTCCCATCTCTTGCCATCGGTGTCTCGCTCCTCAGCCTGGAAGGTACAGCAGGCGGTCCCATACTCCCTGTAGCAGCAGCATTACGACTGCTAGGTCCGGGTGTTCCTCTCCCATAAGAACCAGCAGGTGTGGCAGACCACCTTCCATACCCCCCTGGTCCGGGTGTAGCTGTCGGTCGATCTAGAACGCTTGTTCCACCTCTTCTTGAATTAGGTACCAGAGGGGTTTCTCCGCGAGAAGGTTCGTTATCGATATCGATTGTGGATTCTCGACCAGTCTGACGGGTCATCGAGCGGGAATAGAGGGATCGGGAACGAGAACTAGATTTCGTGAGATTTTGAAGGGGAGGCCAAGGTTCTACTATGAGGACTAGATGTCTTGATGAAATGGAGAAACCTAGAAGAGAAAGGTAGCGATCTTAGTGATAGCCTGAGCAGCTCGAGAACGACTTGTACCCACCTGTATAGCTCAGCCGAGTAACAGGCTTGTATTCCTTCCCGTCCTCTCCGACCTCCACATCAGCCGTATCCTCCATTCCCTCATCCTCTCTCGTGCCTGGTGAGCCGGCCGTAGTCTCCTCGTCTTCAGCCTGAGGATCATCCAAACCCGTTCCCAAATCAGTACGATGAGTAGACCCCATCGCTCCTTCTCTCATAGCTTGTAGTTCTCCTGGGTCTCTTGTAGGAAGATGAGGTGCGCCCTCGATCGGTTCCATCATATCCGGCTGAATCGTAGCTAATTCTTCCTCCTCATCATCAAGAGGTTCTTCTTTCACTCGGATCTCCTCCTCCTCCTCTGCAGGAGCGAACAAGGGGGTTTCTTCCCTCAATATCGAACCTGAGCCTTCATTCAGTGCCGCATCCAGATCGGGTTGTTCAGAGTAAGAAACGTCTCTCCTCTGTCTCCCTGATCTTCGAACTTCTTCCTCCTGCTCCGGCTGGGGTGTCATCTCCGGGACAACCGATTCAGCCTGTCTGGTTCTGGATCTCCGGTCCCGAGGAAGAACGCTTGATTGTTCTCGTTTCCGTTTCCCTCCTCCTCCACCATATTTTGGAACTAATGTTGCGGGTCTGACGGTTCGTCCGGCTTGATTACGGATGCTCTTCTTGGTCATATGGAATTCCCGGTTCTATCGATTCCACAAACGAAAATACCCGAATCAGTGCTACGGTCTCTATCTCGAATAAGGGCAACTCACTTTGAGGAGGACAACATGGCGGGAATCTGTCTTGCGGAAAAAGAATGCGAATTGATAGGAAGCTGCATCGGATGTATGATAATTAGCTGAACGATATCGAATCCGTACTTGCGACCGAACTTACATCCCCTGTGAACTTCTACGGTTGATTTCTTGTTCGGATCTTCAGAATGAAACTTTCCTGCTATCCTAAAAGAACAAGAAGGGTATGTCTTCAGTTCAGCTCTAGTCGGGAATTCGAAACACGGTAATACGTACTTCGGTCGAAGATCTGCTAGGACTTCTTGTAGCGTTCGATCTGTCATCCAGTCGACCTACAAGACAAGTTGAACGACCATGCATACGAGGATTTAACTATCACCAGCTTACATGTCGTTCATCGAGGTAGAGGTATAGTGGTACTGCAATCACAAACAAGCACATCAGATACTGTATCTGGTGGACTTGCCCGGATCGCACTCACGGACAGTCCACGAGCTGATCCTAAGATAGAAGGCATTTCTTGTCGAGAACGGCATGATATGAGGAGCTATGCCTTTACCTGCTACCCGAAGCTGTGGACCTAGCGAAGGGATTGTGTGGTTCCCCTATTGCAACTCGACTCTCGATTCTGGATATTTGGGTGATGACGACAGATCAAACAATAATTCCGAGAGCAGATACGCGAAATGTTCACTCAACGATATCTTTACTTCTCTACCTGTTCAGCTCGCAACTGGACCATCCCCCTTCCCTCTGCACACCTGCTACCCTCAACAATGTCAGCTTCGATAGTACAGAATTCGATCAAGTCAGCATTGACAAAGCTCCCTTCCAAATTCCTCAATGCGAGGAAAACAGGAGCTCTATACTTCTTTGAGAGCGAAGTGAAGAACGTCGAGGAACATGAGAAACGAGCAAGTTGATGCCCTCTCCATCACGTATATTCCGCTCTGACTTGTTTGATATACTATAGTTTGAGGTCAGAGTATGTCCAGCTTTACAGGATAAAGCCAAAGCCAAGCAAGAAGCCGATGCGAAAGTAGGGAAATCGTCCGATGATGAAGCAGAATCAAAGAAGTCTTCGCCCTTCGAGCCGCCTTACATTGAAGACCTTTTCGTGGGAGACGTAGAAGGAACAGAGGGGGAGGAAGGAATGGCCATGCTGGTAAGTCGGGGTAGTCTAGTTCATCTACTGTAATCTATATGCTGATCATCTTTCGGTTTACAGCTAAACAAGGTATATTGAGTCCTTGTACCGCAGGCCACAATCCCGTTTTACTCATAACGTTCACACATACGGCATAGTATTCCATCATCCCCGAACACCTCCTCCTCTGCTCTAAAAGTACGTCCTCCTCCCGCTCTTTCCGCCGAGCCCAAGCTCATTAACAACCCGCATCCGCAGCCCAACAACCACAATCAATGCCCCCAACCCCATCTCAACTCCTCTCCGCCTACCTGACGATCCACGCTGCCAGCAAGATCCAAAAGAAACGAATGCTCGCCTTTTACAACGGTGGAGAGAACGCCGGGGCGAGTCAGAGTTGGAGACATCTACAGGTCGTAGGGGTCGACAAGGACGATGGGATTCCTATGGATGAATGGATGGAGGGTCTAGAGGTGGAAAGGAAGGGTGAGTGGTCTAGAAACTGAAATTGCCGAGCAATCGTAAACCCCCAAACTGATCTGCATCATCGCGTTGTGCTACCAGATAAACCATTCGTCGTAGCTAGTCTACCACACTTGCAATTCAGCCATCACCTCCCACCCATCCGTAACCTCCCTGCGACATGGACGGAGGATTCGCTAGATCGAATGGAAGCTGCTCTAGCTCGGTGTCTCATGGGATTACTGGACTGCATGTTTCAAGCGCTCAGGATGAACGATGGGGATACTCAGGGAGGATGGAATCTGCTCATGACCTTGTAAGTTAGGGCGAATCGTGTGGATATGATAACGCTTGCTGACGGACAAGCCCATGATGATGATAGGGATTACCTTCACTTGATTCCTCGATCGAAGCCCAACTACCCCTTGCCGAGCGGGTCCAAGCTGGAAGTCAACTCGATGGCTTTCGCCGGTATGCTCCTCGTCAAATCGGAAGAAGAGTTCGAGGCGCTACAAAATTACACTTCTAGCGCGGAGAGCGATGTTGCAGGGGATGAAGAGGAGACCAAGGGGTTGATGAAGGTGCTCAAGTACTGTGGAGTACCTAGAGCATGGGGCGAGTGGCAGGAAGGCCCTGAGGGACCGTTAGCGGGAAGCGAGGATTAGGTTTGTATACCGTTAGTGTCCCGACGTCACTGTGTCTCCGAGAATAATGCATGAATAGATAGAGAAAAACAGTCGCAATTACAAGCACCAGCACCTGCTACTCGTGAAATTGTTCCCAGAATATTTTTGCGTCGATGGAAAACCGGCCGCCTTCGACTCCTCCACATGCCGAGAAGATTTCCGAACGATCGATTTGGTTTGTGTTTGTTTTTTTCTTGTCATCGGTTCCTCCCTCAAGCCCACGACGCAAGACTCAAGAAAGACCGAGCGGCAGAGTCGTATGTAAACGCTCTGTCCATGGGTCTGTGACCTGGACGATCCGCTTAAGCTCCCAAAGCGGGGAAAGCAGACTCGTCGGTGACGGAGGGGGTAGGACCGTTAGAGTTGGCGTTACGAGCACCTCCACGGGCACCACCTCGGGCGGCACCACGGGGTCGGTCGGAACCGCGGTCTCCACGGAATCCACCACGACCTCCACGAGCACCTCCTCGTCCACCCTCACGTCCCTCACCTCGGGAAGGAGGAGCGAACTTGCCCTCGACCTCGAGAAAGACCTTCTCCTTCCTCTCCTTCTCCTTCTTGGCGGCAGCGGCCTTCTCCTTCTGTTGTTCGGCAAAACATGAAGACCCAAATCAGTATAACCATATAAGCTGATCGCAATTGTCTATTACTAACCTTGGGTCCGGAGAAGAACTCCTCCTCCTCCTTCCTTTGGAAGACGGAACCGACAAAGTCGCTGGTTCCCTCGACGGTACGTCCCTCCAACTTTCCGAGCTCGGCCTTCTGGGCAGCCTTGCGCTCAGCAAGGTACTCCTCGTAGGACTTGGTGTTGTCCTCCTCCTCCTCGGGCTTCTTCTCAGCAGCGGTCTCCTCGACGGCAGGGGCGGTCTCGCCGGTAGGGGTCTGGGGCTCGGCAGCCTCCTTGTTGGCGTCAACGGCACCCTCGACCTCAGCTGTAGTGAATGAATAGTTTTACGATCAGCCAACCGAGTTCGTCCTGAATATACAGCGTACTACTAACCGGTCAACTCGGCGGTGCCGTCCTCAGCTCCCCAACCGGAAGCGACCCTCTTCTCAGAGTCGGGGTGAGCGTGAGCGGATCGACGTCCGTCGTTTCGCCTCTCACCACCGTTGAGACCTCCAGCCTGACCTCCTCGGCCTCGGGGAGTTCGGGTAGCACGGCCTCGGCCGGATCCCTCACCGTGTCCACGGGGACGGGCCTGACCACGCTCGTTCTTGCCGGGGGCTAAGGGAAAAGGATGATGGAGATCAACACCTGGTTGCTAGGTCATTAGGCATCTTCCTAGCGACCCACCTCTTCGCTCTCCCTCGAAACCAGATTCAGGGTCAACGGTGGTAGTCTCAGCATCGGTAGCGGGCTTGGACTTGTCTCCCTTCAAGACGTTTCTGGCTCCTCCACGGGGGTAGTAACCTGCTCGTCCTCCACGGGTGGCATCGGAAGACTTGTTGTTGTTGGCAGGGGCCTTGGATCCGGGGACCTCACGAGCGGCCTTGGGGGCAGCAGGGGTGGCCTTGGGAGCAGGGGCGGGGGCGGCAGGGGTCTCACCACCCTCTGTGGATAGGAAAAGAAAAGAGAAAGTCCATGATCAACCTTTGCCGTTCTCATATCAAAGCGCAGTCATCTTCTAGCATCTCGTCATCTGCTTGCTGTGTTGAATTTGTTTTGAATAGCTTGTATCTTGCGTGACGTATCTTCTGCTTCTCCAGCTTGAGCTCGATCTATGCTCCCCTGACTATCCCCTTCTTTCCCCCAAACATCCTTGTCGGCTGATATAACGAACGAAAGAAAAGACTAACCTCCGAGCAAGTCGAAGGGGTTCCTGGAGATGACTTGAGTGGTGCTCATCTTGATTCCTTGATAGACTCCTGAAAGACTCGTGTGGCTAGACGGTCTTCCTGTTTGGAGATTCTACCAGACGATTCTTATTAAATCGACAAAGGTTTGGTGTAAGTTAGACCTGGAAGGGGGCAGGGTGATTAAGGTCAGACGTTAGCTTGCGGTGCTTGCAGAGCGGGTTTCTTCGCGTCCTTGATTTCCGGAATGACGGGAGGTTATACTCACTAGGATAAGTCTAAGTTATGGCAACGAGAAAGTCAGGTCAGGTCGATTGCGAACGACGTTGTGTGAGGTTGGATCAAGTCGTCATCTGCAGCCAACCAGGATGCGGCATCGGGCGAGACCCCCCTGGGCCCACGCTCACAGCGCTCAGAGCGGCTCAGAGAGCCAAAGCTGGTTGCAGCAGACAGTCACGAGGGGAATCATGGAAGCGCGCGCCCGGCCTTGTCGCCTTAAATCAGGACCCTCAAGCCAGGTAGAAACCGCTAAGCGCAGTAAACCCCGACGATGGGGATCTTGTATCTATCTCTCGAGTCATGTATATCGGCAACGTCTCTGATATCAGTCTCTGGATGAGATTGAGAGAACGAAATGTGTGTTCGTATGGATCAGGTGTACCTTTGAAGCCCCAGTGGTCTCGTTCCAACGATCCGATCAAAGTCATTTACAATCTTGACAGGCTTCGCGCGGGACGTTTCACCTTGTCCTTGTACCTGCATTCGCATTGACAGCTTGACGGTGGTATATGTATGACATTTCTCATCATGCTCAACAGTTCACGATTATATAAATCCTAACCTCCTTGGCCGAAGTGACCCCAACGAAACCCCTCCTGCAGTCCCTACAATGAAGCTCTAGTCGTGCGCTCCTTTTTTTTCTAGTTACTGAACAACAATCGGTAGATCCTGATGTAAAGGGGAGCGGCCTTTCGTTCGGCCCTCCAGATCCTCATTTCCTCGACGGTGAGGAAAGATTTTCGACCGGAATCGATATCGATCTCGTGAGCTCGGTAAGGTCGGGTCCTCTTCCAGAAGAATCCGACAGCGTAGAAGATGATGACGATAGGCAGAGCGAGCCAGACCTCTGAAAAGGAGCACAAACGAAATAACCGGTCAGTCGCCCGGTCGAACGAAAAGGGATCGGTATGCATGCGGTACTCACGGAAGAACCCGATGACACGTTCATTGACGGACAACTCCTTGAACCCGATGGGCCAAACGGCGACGTAAAACTGAGCGACGAGCACCAAAGCGAGCAACCCGAATCCGAACCAAGAACCGTAGACACCTCCAGCAGCGCGGAAAGGAAGTTCCTCGACAGAGTGTCCCTGAACCTTCCAAGCCCTTCGGAATCGGATATGACACAGACAGATGCTCATCCAGGTGAAGATTGTAGAAAGACCGGAGAGGGCGATCAACCAGTTGAACACCTGTCCACCGACCGAGGCGACGTTGACATAGGCGATAGGGCCGAACGCCAAAATGGCAATGACGGACCAAAGAGGTCGTCCAGACTTGTCGACGTAGGTGAAGAACCTGGGAGCGTACCCGGTCTCCGCCAAGGCGGTAAGGGTACGGGAACCGGCGTAGACACAAGAGAGACCGATGGAGAGGACGGAAATACAGATGGTAGCGTTGACGAGATGATCCAGACCCTTCACGTTGGCATAGTTGAAAGCCAGGACGAAGGGGGAAGCGGCAGCGTCGTAGGAAGAAGTACCACTCAACAACCTCTCATCGTTGTAAGGGATCAACAACCCGATCAAAGTCAAGGAAGTGATGTAGATCAAAGTGATACGCCAGAAAGTGTTCTTGACCGCACTTGGCATGGTCTTCCTTGGGTTAGGAGTCTCGGAAGCGGCCAATCCGACCAACTCGGTTCCGGCGAAAGAGAAAGCGGCGGTGACGAATACCGAACAGACTCCCTTGAATCCGTTACCGAAAGCGCCAGGATCGCTGTAGTATCGTCCTCCAACGTACGAGTCGTATCGACTTCCGGAAGGTCCTCCTCCACAGACGAAGACGATACCGGAGATGACGAAGATGACGGTGACGAGGAGTTTCAAGCATGATGACCAGACTAGAGAAGCAAGGCGGGGTGGATGAGTACGATTGACGTGTTAGCGTTTGATAGATGCTCATCACTCACACTCTTCCTCGGCGTAACCGAGAGTACCAAAGATGTTCACGGCGACAATAGCGAGGAAAAAGACAGTGATCCAAACGGCGACATTGACGCTCGTCGTCCAATACTGCAACGTGATGGCCGCGGCGGTGATTTCGAGAGGTAGAACGGCAGCCCATTGAAAAACGTAATTCCAACCCATGGCGAAACCCCAAGAAGGGTCCAAGAAACGAACGGCAAGAGTATAGAAACCACCAGAAACGGGATAGACGATGGCCATTTCACCCAAAGCCTGAGTGACGTTGATCAACATGATTCCCATTCTGAAACATCACCAGAAAAGGACGTCTCTGATCAGTGGGCCGCTTTGGAACGTTAGCGCGCGTAAAAGGACTCACAAGATCCAAGCGATGAGGATCCCCCCCGGTCCTCCAGTCGCCAACGCGCTACCCGAACCGATAAAGAGACCCGTCCCGATCGACCCACCGACCGCGATCATCTGTAAATGACGAGGTTTCATGGATTGCTGAAGCATGGGCGAGTCTTCCAGTCGAGCCTGCATGACCGCTGGATCATCGTCGTTTCCTCCGGCGATAAATTGACCTCTGATCGTATGAATCGCAGTGGCATGAGTACGTGACAGGGCGACGGGTATCACACGACCATTACTCACCCGGTACGACCTGGAGCTCGTTTGTAACTCTCAAAGTTCAGACCAGCTCGGGTCCAGAAAGATTCTTTAGACGGATCATAGTTTTCCGTTCGCTCGATGTTGTAGTCCTTTTCGGTGGTGGGGGCGACGATGGCGGCATCGTCGTTGGCATAATAATGACCGTCCTTCTCGGCCTTGTCGAACTTTGTCGACATGATGAAAAGTGTGTGATCGAGTGAGAGTCGAGTCGAATGCGATTAGAAGAGAGAGAGGCAAGGGGGTGGATGGGAAGAGAAGTGAGATGGAGGAGCGTATCTAGGTATATATGCTCCAAGGGATGTGCGACGGTGAGATAAGAGGAAGAGCGAGTTTAGCCGGTACGGTACTGCCGCTTGTAGGTTCGCCTAGGGAAATGAAGCGATGTGACTGGCTGCAAAGCGTGAGGATGAGCGGTCGAGCGATCGTTGGCTCGGTTGAGACATCTTGGCCTCCACACTGCCACTACTGCCACACCGCCAGTGCCCCGGTTCCCTTGGCCGAAGTGCTTGGACTCGCTTGGACGGTTTCCCTCTTCTTTGAGCGAGAGGAGATTTCTAAAAAGGAGATCAACAAGGAGACTTTGCGTCATCGCTGGGCACCGACAGGCGGTATTCGGTACCTGATCATGTGGATTACGTTGTCACACTCCGACCGATGGCTTGGCGTTAGCTCGCGCGATCAACCTGGAGCGATCCCACTCGTTTGCCCAGCCAGCACCGAGAGCCTGCCAGCGGATTCACGTGGATGGATCCGTCGTTGCTCCGGACAATGGAGGATTTCTCGGGACCAACATCCAAGATCAAATGCCATCGAAAAACAATCAACAACGCACAACGCAACAACAAAGATCTAGGTCGACTAGGTCACAGCTCTCGACCTCTTCTCACAGATTGTAACTAGTGCTCCTCAAATAACTCATCATCTACCGCAACCGATGACCCAAAATTGACCGACCCAGAAGCCATCCTGAAGCAGCAGTACCTTTCGATCCCTTATCTCCCTCGCTTTATCTCCCACAGGGCGACAGGGATGATCGGCTCGTAGCCGCTTATCTATCTGTCCACGAGTTTCGTGCTTGAGCTTATCACTTGCGGTGACTTGTTGATCGAACCATCAGCTGTCAACTACTACTGCTATCTGCTATATCTGCTATGCTGTGCTCTTGACGAACATGACGAAGGGAGCTAGGATGACGGGTTTGTTCAATTTGTTCGCTGCTTCCGGTATAGTCATACTCGGTATACAAAGCATGCGATGTTCGGAAACGGGTTGAAACGCCTAGAACTGCAAGCCATGTAAGAAAAGTTCCAACCATATCGAACGCTCTCCCTGCAATGATCATGCTGTTTCTCATTCTCAAGTCGACCCCGGCAATAATAGGTTTCGCCCTCATTTTCAAACTTCATACTATTTCTGATTAGGGACAATTCCTCCCTGGCTATCGTACATACCAAACTGATCATGATAGACGAGGTCTACAATTGCCACTCCAGTTCAACAGTAGTGAAGCGAGATTACCCTAGAGCCCAGACTTAAAGTGTGGTATTCTGGTCGTTCGTCAATGCATACAATCGTCGTAGGAGATCGTAGATCTTGATCCTTTCTATCACGGTACTCTTGTAGGGAGATGAGCGTTCATTGATCACCGAAACAATTACAGTCCCTCATGGCTGCATGTATGATTACTTTTACCTTCCCGTGTGCCGCTCGATGGTTGAACCATACAATAAGCTCTGCAAGCTGAGTAGGTCCGGGTGGAAGTTGATTTTGATGCTCGGTCATTTCGTGTGCACACAGTGGTCAGGGCATTGGCTGTATGTTCGAATCGTCTGGTTTGCTTTGTTCGATCATTTCCTCCATTGATACCTTATCTAAGTGATCTAGAAGTACGAAGTACAAAGGTTCTGATAGCTTTACGATTTAGAGGCATGAATCATAACATATGTCCCCCAACTTCCGGTCGGATGCAAAACGGACAATCCCACTTCATGCCCTTTCAACCAAGAATCACCCGATGTCCGTTCACTCGTGTGTTTGATTTGTGCAATGTCCGTGAATTCTTTGGATCTTGAGCGTCTTCATCGTTCTAGGTATTCCTCCTATTCACCTTCGCCGCTGTTCTCCCCGAGATACCCACCACATCACTCCAGGAACTATGGCCAGATCTCCAAAGGCTGTGAAAGCCCGTGAGGCACATCCACCACCGTCCGACCTGGTTGCTTCTCTGGGTGCATTCGCACGCTTGTTGCAGCAGAAGGAACATGTTTTAGCCACCCTCGAAGGGGATGAGGAGTTGGCTAGTAAGGCTTTGAGCGTAACGAAAGATGTTTTTGATATCGGTACGTCTTCATCAATAAAAGAAACGCTCGACCTGATGTGAGCGAATCTGATATCGAATTCGATTGATTGTGGATCGTATAGCTTTGCAGAAAGAACAAACCTCCCACCCCTTGATTCACAATGTCATCACTTCCCTCCTAACCCCCGCCTACCCTATCCGTCAGACGCGACAATCCCACGCCCAAAAGTCTAGCTACGCCGAATCCCCCAGCTCCCTCTTACCCTCCACGCCTCTCGGTGAACTCTATGTCGATGGAATGGAAGAACCAGCTATCTGGGCTCAGATGGATCTAAGGGAAAAGAAAGTCACAGAGACGCTCAAGGTTTTGGAAATCGGATTACCTTTACCGGTAGATTTGGAGGATGAGAAGTTGGAATTGCCTGAAGAGGAGGAGGGGAGTGATGAGGAGATGACGCCTGAGGAGATGAAGAAGTTTGAGGATATGCTCGCTTCCAACCCCGAGATGTTTAGGGAATGGGAGGAGATGCAGGGTGAGGAGGATACTGATGAAGAGGACGAGGAGGAGGGGTCGGAAGAGGAAGACGATGAAGAAGATGAAGAGGAATCGAACTCTTCTGAGATGGATGTGGATGAAGACGAGAATGAATTAAGCATGGAAGATGATGAGGACCTTATCGCATCAGACGAGGAGTTGGACGACGAGGAGTTGGATATGGAGGACGATCTTATGGAAGATGACGAGGAGGAAGAGGAAGATGAGGATGAAGAAGATCTTCCCGGTCCTAGCCGATCGAAACCCAAGTAAGTTCGAAATTCTAGTTACTCGTCAATCGATCTCCTGACCCTACATTCAATCCTCTTAGCCACCCAACTCTGGACGATCAATTCTTCTCGATCGACGCATTCAACAAGTTCACAGAGGAATCTGAAGCGTCCAACCTTTCTTCTGGGAAATTGGGTGGTTCTAAGAAACCTTCGAAAGGGAAGGGAAAGAGAAAGGGTTTGCTACCTGGCGTAGAAGAGGAGGAGGAAGAGGATGATGACGACGAGGAAGACGAGGTCGGGCTGGATGATGAAGTTGGTGATCTTTTCGGGGGGGATATCCTGAACCAGGCTGGGGATGAAGGTGATAGTAAGTCTTTGTCCGATAGCTTCAATACGGACGAGGGTGTTGATGATCCACGATTCATTTGCTGTTAGACATGATGTACTCTGACTTTTTCGCTCCTCCTCGAGAATGGACGCGGGAAAAGCCAGGCTCGAAGAAAGACCCCAAGAAGGAAAAGGCTAAAGGAAAGGGCAAGGCTGCCGATTCCAAGAAACCCAAACCGACCGAACCTGCTCCTGCGGAGGACATAAGGGATACCATGTCCCGAGTTCGAACCGATTTGTTCGCAGATGACGACGAAGCGGAGGAATCCGCTCCTACCGCTCAACTATCTTCCCATGAGAAACGTCAACTCGCCTTGCAAGAACAGATTGCTATTCTTGAGCAAGAGAACGTCGGGAAGAAGGATTGGACGCTGCTGGGAGAGGCGAAATCCAAGGATAGGCCTCAGAACAGTTTGTTGGAGGAGGATCTGGACTTTGAACAGATGGGTAAAGTTGTGCCCATCGTTACGGAGGACAAGGTTATGGGATTGGAGGAGATCATCAAGAGGAGGATTTTGGATGTGAGTTTCAGGCTGAGACTCAACGGGAAAACTTGAGACTGATGCGGTTCCGGCGGTAACAGGACAACTTTGACGACGTCGTACGGAGAAGAGAATTGGACGACAAGGCATTCATCCCCTCGAGATACTTTGAGTTGGAAAACTCTGAATCCTCTCGATCGCTCGCTCAAATCTACGAGGACGAGTACAAGAACGCTGCTGGGGATGGAACCGTCAAGGATGTCAGGGACGTCAAGCTGGCTAAAGATCACGACGAGATTGATAAGCTTTGGGGAGAGATTTGTTACAAGCTCGATGCTTTGAGTAACCTGAACTTCACTCCTAAGCAGGTGAGCCGAGTTCGAAATGCTTGTGATCGAGCATGCAGCTGATAATTTGTTTATGAATCCAGCCTAAAGCCGCTATCACCACCCTCTCGAACGTTGCCACCGCCTCCATGGAGAACGCCCTCCCTACCACCCAGTCGACCTCCACAATGCTTGCACCCGAGGAACTCTTTGCTCCCGCATCGAAATCTGATCTTGTCGCCCGATCAGAATTGGATCCTTTGGCAAAGAAGCGAATGAGGCAGAAGGACAGGAAGACCAGGATGAGACAGAGACAGGCTTTGGACAGTGCTGTTGACAAGTACGCCGGGAAAGCTGGAGGAGGCGGGAAGGCTAGGGGAGGGGTGAAGAGTCAGAAGGATAGAGCATTGAAGGAGCTTGTCAAGACGGGCAAGGGGGTGAGTCTTAGCAAATGCAATTCGCACGGGAACATCATGCTAATCAGTTCTTGCTACGTCAGGTCACTGTCGTTGGGAAAGAATCAGTCAAGAAGCCTCGAGGCAAGGGAGAACCGAGAGAAAGTATCAGTCAGAGCTCTACCCTCAAGCTATAAATCAACCCGACTTGATAGAGGACTGCATTCATCATGTATTACGGGTGTATAATTGTCTTACATGTACCAATCGCGACGGACGATCGCTCAGCTATTATACATATATCCACGACCAGAAACCATCGTCATCATCACTCGTGATCTGCGATCAACGCATCAATCATCTCTTCCCACCAGCCCTCTTCAACCTCTCGGTGTTCTTGAGAATAGCCAGATCGAGAGTCCCGGTCTTATCGTTGATCCCAACCAACCTCTGGTTATGGGTATCAATCTCCTCCCCGGCAGCCATAGCCAACCTCTTGAGCGTCCTCGTTACTTCCAAAGTCTCGTTCAAGTTCTCATCGATCTCATCTTCGAGCTCATCATCGCTCTCCGTCGCTTCAAATTGGTAACGCGATCGAGCCTTCTTACGAGCCTCGATGGCTCCGGGCTTAGGACCCGTGTCTTGACGTTCCCCGAGGGCAGCACCGTTGAGACGTCGATGAGTATCTTGGATATCCGCTCGAGCCTTTTCACGATCCTCTCGTTCTTTGAGATGACGATCGAGAATCCGTTCTTCTTGAGCTTGTCGTTTCCCTTCCTAAACGATCACAGAATCGGACGACCGTTAGCGATGTTGTAAGGTGGTCAGACAAAGGGGTGCACTTACTTTGTTCCAGGTGATAGCGGGTTTGAAGATACTTCGATTAAGTACTTTAAGCTCATTGGCTTTGTCTTCCGCACGTTGGTTGTTGGCTTTAGCGATATCTAGATGTCTTTCAGTATTGGCGATACGTTCTGTAAAAAGAGAGTTAGAATGGGGCAGGAGCCGAAATGGTTAGCTTCAAACCACGATGATTATAGGGAGAGAGATCAAGTACCTGACTGATCTCCTAGTCGGCCTAAGGTCCCTCGAGCGGTATCTTCTGCCTCACGGGCAATTCGGATTGCATTTCTAAGGAAAGAAAGTAACGAAACACAGCCTTTCATCAGCACCTTCCTCCTCACCACGAAAACGATCCAGACTAACCGACTACTAGCTAAACTCTCCTGCTTCAAACCTCTCATCTCCTGTTTGATCCCCTCGATCTCCTCTTCCTCATCGAAATCGTCTTCCATCTCTCTCCCCTCGTACCCATACTTTCTATCCTTGGGCACATCCGTCTTGGGCTGGAATCCTCCCAACAGCTCGTTACGCTGATCAGAGGCTTTCCCATCCCCATAAGGATCCCCGGCGTTCGTGTGGTAAGAAGGAGGAGCTCTTTCAAGCGCAGGCGCATAAGGATCTTGGGCGTTGCTACGAGGTGCAGGTGAGTTGGAACCGTTGCCCCTGCTGAAGAGCTGATTACGAGCTGCACCGTTGTCGCTGGGTGGAACAGCTTGAGGCTCTGAACCGGGAGGTGGTCCGACAGGAGGGATCAGGGATGCGTTCTGGTTCTTGCGTCTGAAGAATGACATGGTGTGGTGTGGTGTGTTTGTGAGAGAGTGTGTGTGTATTATTCGAGCAATGTTGACTATGACGACAACGAATCTGAGCAAGTGCGAGGTGAACCGAGGTGGAGCATTCAAGGTGGAAATAGAGCAATCTCCGTGTTTCCGCTCCGCGTTTCACCTTGATAACACAGGAAGCCGCATGTAAGAGGGATGGTGCATTATCCAGAAGAGAAGACACCAAATGTAAGCTCATAACTAAAAAGGATTCAAGGCGGCACTTGATCATGGCAATCGACACGAACAGCGTGTGAGCATATATCCATCGGCTGCGATATCCTCCGCCACCGACTAAAGCCCTTTGTTCATGTAGTTTCTGGCGCGAATGGAGTCACAGAAACAAAGAAGATTACTGGGGTACGCCTAGTAAAGATGACAAGTAAGTCCAATCGGTCTCAAGACTCTGTAATGGACAGAGGAATGACGAGACCGCTTGTGGTATGGTAGGAAACAAGCGGAAGCGGTGGTGAAGAAGGCTTATCTATGGATCATTGCGCAGGGGGAATCGCCTGAGGAGTAGGTTGGCAATGATCATACATATGGATGATCTTGATGATAACCTAACTCTATGTTTTCTACAGAGTCGCAAAGACTATGGCGGCAATGGGAGAATAGAAGATAAAACTGATCATACGAGGGATGGCAGGGTGAAGCAATGATGGACATCGTGGCGATAGACTATGAATACTAGTTTTTACCAGGTTACGATTACGTCTTGCTGATTCTTGTAATACTATCGATAAAGCTTGTTGGAACTTGAAATATTATTAGTTTACCCCGATCTGCGACGTATTTCTGTTGACATCAAGCCCTGACCTACCTGAAGAAGCGCCTCGGTAGCTTGAGCAAGCTGTATTTTTGTTACTTCCTTCTTGCGTGAGACTTCCATCATTGTAATCCTCACATTCGTCCCGCGATATCTTATCGTAATCATCATCCAAATTATCGTCCTGGAGGACCGGCTTCGGAGGTCCATTCTTTCCAACTTATCGAACTTTCTCAGCAGGTCTTGTAACTCGGGAGTCTTTACCTCAGATGGTTTTGTGGTTGCTTCAGCGAGTGCGGCTGCTAGTTCAGGCTTATTCTTGAATGCTCCTTTCATGGTTTTGATTTGCTCAGGTTTAAAGCAAGGTCCAGACATTATGAGATTTGAATTGTATCACAGAACCGCGCTCTCTTGATCAGATTGCATTTCATGATAAAGGCCAGTATATGTAAGATCATGTCTTCCGTCAGTGACTGAAAACTTTCCGACCTCAGCTGAAAGGAATGGCTCTCGGTTGCGTGCGATGGGGGTTTTGTCATCATCAGCTTCCTGTTCTCCCTGATTCCTCAGACTTTTGACTAGGCAAGCGAATACAAAGGAAGTTCAACATCGGGCAGCTCTCTTGAATACGCTCTCGTCCAGTGTGTCATTCCGTTTGGTTACAGCTATTTTGCTTATGATATCGTCGTTCGATAGCAGGCCTGACTTGTCTTTGGCTACGTGACATCATGCATCATTTGAGTAGTATCTAATTACAAGGTCGACGAAGCTACAAATTCCGTAAACAAATCATATCAAGGATGCCTGATCGAACGTCTTCTCCCGATCTTAGGGTTAGCCGCACCAGGCATTCTCCCGTCCTTCCATCCAAACGATTGCCTTGATCGCCTTTTATGAGCGGCGATGGCGGAAGAGCGATGCTCTCGAGCAAAGTTGAGAGCGCGGGAGATCAGCCTAGGTGGCATGGGGGTGAGGTCTGGAAGGGGGGTGGATGAGGGGAGAGGAGCGATTGGTGTGGCGTTTGATAAGTCGGTAAGTTGTTCAGGTGGGGTGATAGGAAAAGAGTCGGAGGATTCAGGGGCTAAGAGATCGGCTGGAACCGAGGTGTCGTCGACCGGTAAGTCTACTTCGGTCGGGAGGATAGAGGCACTGTTCGTCGTCTCAACTACGGGTGGATCCTGTGTTGTCGAAACGAAGGTGGTGTTCAGATCATTGACGAGTGCTGGATTGGTGACATTCAATAGCGGATTTGATATCACCATGGTATCGTTCGAGATGAAAGTGGTATTAGCGGTCTCGAGGTAAGGCAGTGATTCCGTCCCAGAGAGATCTGTGGTGTTGCTCGACTCTAGTACAGGTAAAGTTTCCGTGGTGGAGATGAAGGTGATGTTCGAAATGTTGGTAGGGGGCAAACTGTCTGTAGTCGCGTTGATAACGGTAGAAGTATTGCCGAGGAAGATGTTTGGTAGGCGAGTAGTCTCGTTTTTAGGGTGGAAATGAGCCGTACTGTGAGGATAAAGCGTTCCGATCTTGGTGTAACGCCAGGTATCCGTGCAGTCCCCGCACCAAGCCGGTTCGTCCTTCTTCTCCAGTATCGAAGCCGCTTCCCGCCCAGAATGAGCTGTAACAGCAGTGCTGATGAGTGTCGAGTGGCTTATGGTAGAAGTTGGTACGGTATCGGTCGAGTGACGATTGTTGTTCGCGAACTCGATCGGAACGCTCCTGATCACGGGCGAGATTGCAATCAGCGTGAGAATGATACGAAGGGAAAACATCGCCGGGACGTTTGGTTTGATTGGTATAGAGGTATGGAGGTATCGCTTGCGAAGGTATTGAGAGTATTCTTTGAATGAACTCTGGGTGACGCTGGACGAAAAGGGAAGGGAAAAAACATTGATGAGTTGATTTGATCACGCTTCAGAGAGGAGGTTGTGACGGCATCTTACCCGGGTGAGTACAAGTGATTATGAATTAGCTACTGATCGAACCTGCGATGTTTGGCTTAGAGAAGGGGAGTTCTTGACTTGAAGAAACAGGAAATGATGATTGAGTGAGAAAAGCGATCAACAAGGATTTGTTGATGTTATATGGGCAGAAGGACAGAGTGCGGAAGCAGTGATAATCTGGATCTGGCGCGTCATTGATCAAGCTAGTGCGATCAATGATGCATATTGCATAGGCGGTTGAAATTTCCTATTGAGGCCATGCTATCATTTCCGGTTCATGCAAACAAAGACCTGAGGTTTGTGTCCATCTTAGGCCCTGCTGTTCATGACACGCCAAGGGCTACTTCGACCTTGTCATTCGTACGCAGTGTATTTCTACAAAGACGCGCTAGTCACGGTGGTGGTGTGAGGCGGGTTGCCCCGTTTACTGTATATCGTTCTGTCCAGCGACATACCCATGCGAAAGTTGGGTTCCTAATAGGTTGGGAAGGTTACAAATGTCTCTGCCCTTCTGCTATGAGCTTGAACCATTACCTGTTTGACGGTAAGGTCGATGTCTAAGACATACTCTTTCGTTCAGCAAGGCTAATTTATAATGTTCACTGATTGGGATGAATCCCTTTAGCTACTTTTCTGCCCGAGTCCTGCTATCTTATGGTGGGACGTCTATATATGCATAGTAGGGAACGTCTTTCCCCGCAGTCCTATAGGACCTCTCCCTCGGCCTCAAGACAATAAAGGGCAAATGCCATAGACTTTGGTAACCAGTATCGACCTTCCAAACAAGATGAACATGTCAAGAGTCAATTGACTATAGATCCTGTCCAAAGAACCTGTCCAGTTGTACATAGTTAGCCAAATCGGGGTTTTACTCGATAGGTCTTTCCGTACCACCTCTGGTACGTGTTCAAGCTTCATCAGCCACTGTCGTCTCGCTGTACGTCTTCCCGCCCCTTGAGCTACACATCCGAAAAAAAATACATCAAGTACAGCGATAGTAATCAATCTCAATTCTGCTCTGGGAAGGATTGTCTGGGCCGCTTACTGCAAGGGAGGATCTGCCATGAGATGTCTCCTAAACAACGTATCGTTCTTTCCGTCACCGCTCTAACATCCTTCTCGTGCTCCTTTACGGACGCCAGCTTGACGGTAGTCCATTGAAATACTCTGAATGTCATGCTCCTACCCATGCTGACAAAATTCTTGGAGCAGGAGGTAGATGTTTGGGCCAACTCGAGCATCAAGCGGAATGTTCCCGTGAACCGTAGGTTGAAAGATGGTATTAATCTCCGTCTGCGGAGACGTTCCGGTATCAACGCTCTTCCTTTCGAACGATAGGGTGTTTGTATGAAGGACGAAGGCGAACCCGAAGCAGACCGACCAACCAACCGTTTCAAGAAGGAAGACTCGATCGAAAGGCGTATCGCCATGAAGTAAAGATAGTAATCATATGATCGTACGCTCGAGGAAAATCTCGGAGTCTCATAAAAGGTCGTGAGCTAAAAGATACAAACGAGTGATAACCCCGCCCCAAGAAGAAAAAACCCGAAATCCCAGGCTACATGTTCAAGATCGTGTTCAAGACTGCCACGAACGCGTCGTCCAAGGTCGATCGCTCGGATCACCCCACGACGGCCAAGATGGTGCCCACGGCCGTACTATCGTATTCCCAATACATGACCCCCGCGTTCCAACCCTTCGCCTTGGCCTGATTGACACAACCGTTAAGGGTCGCAGCGTCCATGTACCCATTGGCGGCCGCTCCGGCATTGATGGGTTTCCCGATGACGAGTTTCTCGAGCGGGACCCCACTGACGGTATGAGTCTGGAAGACGGAGCTGTCCGGGAACGAACTCCCCGAATCGAACAACAAGTTTTCACAAGTGTTGTACTGGTCGTCTCCTTGGTTATAGTATTGGATCTAAAAATGGTGCCGGACGAGGAATCAACGATCCCCTCTCAACAACAAAAAAAAAACAGACCCCCGCGATAACCCCTATTTCCCTCGCGCGAACGAGACTCACGTTGTAGAAATCGATCCCATCCCCGCATTCGTCGTGGATCTTGACATACCCCCCGCCCCACTTGTCGGCCGAGGTGAACCAAGGTGCCTGAGGGGCATGGGAGATCAAATAAGGCTGAGGCAGTTGTTTCCTCAATTCCTTCTGAAAAGCTAATAACCCAGCGGGGAAAAAGAAAGGAACCGACCGGCTCAGCCCGACTCGTCCTCTCCATCGCTGGAAAAAAGCAATCGCATGCGTCGCTCGGACTCACTGACGACCCAATCGATGAACTGCCCATTGTTCATGGCGGTGTTATCTTCCAGATCGATATCCACCCCGGCCATGTTATTACTGATGACCCAGCTAGCCAAAGCCTGAGCCACCTCCGTCGGATCCCTCCCATCCGTGATCGGATGATCTACCGCATCCGTCCGCAAAAAAAAAAGGATCTAAGCAATTTCATCACGACCGAAACCCTCACGGTTGGGACTCACCGGTCGATCCGAAAGCGGAAACCATGAGCGTGATCCCGGCGTCCTTGTAAGCCTCGACGACCGTCTTCTGTTCCTCCCCACTCAAGCTTTCCCAGAACGCCGCGTTATCCGCCGCGCCCCTGTCCGATAACCAAAAGGCGAGGATGAACTTGTTATACCCCTGGACGGCCGAGGTTTGGGGCATATCGACCAACCAAGCGTCAGAGTATATGACGTAGTGTGCCGAAGAGCCTAGGGCGGGGGAAGGGGTGGAACTGGCCGTGGGGATTAGGGTGGAGAGGTCGTGTGAGATGGAACCGGTCGCGAGGGTCGTCGTTGCGGTCCATGGGTCGGTCGATGTCGACGTTGTCGAGGTTGTCGAGGTTGTCGAGGTCGTCGAGGTTGTCGATTCCCAATCCGTGCCTGAGGACGAAGCCGAGGAGGTAGAGGTAGAATGATGTTTCCCCTTCTTATGAGTCCAAGAACCCCAGACGTCGATACTCTCCACGCTAGCCGAATCGGTGGCCGTAGCGGTAGCGGAGGCGTAGGCCGTCCCGGTTCCCGCCCCTGAGGAAGTAGACGACTCGGTCCATCCCGCAGTGGATGGGGACCAAGTAGACCCGTCCGTCCTCACCCACTGATCTCCCAGTCCCGAAGATCCCGTCGCGCTCGCCGTGGCGGTGGTGGTGATAGCAGCATCCGAACCCCAACCGGAACTCGACCCGGTGTACCAAGGCGCGACCGAAATAGTCGAACTTGCCACCACCGTCCCGGCCGCACTCGCCTGGGCCGACTGGGTGTTGACCTCAGTGGGACCCTCAGTGGGGACCTCAGTGGAGCTCACGGTGGGGCTCACGGTAGGGGTAGGGGAGGGGATAACAAAGCTTTCCACCCCTGCGGCAGCTACTACAGTTCCGATCGCGGCCGTCCCTTGCCCTTGCCCTTGCCCTTGCCCCGAATCAGAAGAACCCGCAAGAGCCTCCGAAGAACCCTGCCAAGCCCAAACACACCCGGTCATCGTAGGATCGGTGGAGCATACCATCCCTTCCGTCCCGCACGTCCGGAGGGTGTTGAACGTTCCGCCGAAACAACCTGTTCGGGGAGCGGGGGTTGTCAGTCAGGCAATCAGGGTTCATCAAGGGAGAGAGAAGGGAGAAGAGAGAAGGGAGAAGGGAGAAGAGAGAAGGGAGAAGAGAGAAGGGAGAAGGGAGAAGGGAGAAGAGAAAAGAGAGAAAAGAGAGGGAGAGAGCAGGGAGAAGAGGAATGAAAGAACAAAGAAACGAGGGAATAGGGAGGGAGAAGCGGAAATCAGAAAAGAAGGGGCCATCACTAACGTTGCAATTCCAACCCAAAACACCTCCACGACCCATACTCGCACCCGTCCCTCCTGCTCTTTTTGATTTTCCCAAACGACCCCCCTTCCCGCTCTGTCACGCCTGCATCCCGGGTCCCTTGCTGGTCCTCCGAAATGTCGGGAGAAAGACGTCGGGCGGGTTTGGAATGATGTCTCCTCCTCGGCTGGAGGTTATGGTTATGGTTGGCTATCGAGTTCCCCGTCCGAGCGTCAGGATCGCGGTCGGGAAGTCGGATTGCGACGAGGCACAAGGGGTTGGGAATGGGATGAGGACTTACAGGCTGAGACTAGGTTTAGGATGAGGAGGATCGCTACCAGAGCTGAGAGTGGGGTTCGGGTGGGGGAGAACATGGTGTGTGTATATGAGTGATGAGATGAGATGGAGATGGAGGAGAGGTGGACGAGGGGGAATACGGGGTGGAGGATGAGAAGGTGTTCTTGGTTCTTGAACCTTTACCGTTCGAATTCAATTCAATTGAAAGCTGCAACAAAGAGAGGATCATCGATCTGTTGTTCACCAATAAGCCAGGGGCAAGTTCACTAACCGAACGCGTTTCAGTCCAGATCGAGACCGAAGTGTTTCCTCTTTGTTCGTGGACCGGTCCTGTTGACGACTCGCGACTCGTCACTAGATCAAGAGTGAACGATGTTGAGGTGCTTGAGATGGATCAGGGACGATTTTATGTGCGCAACACTGTCGAAAGGACAGGGAAAGGAGGCTCGAGAGTGATTGTTGGATTTGATGGGTTGGTTGATGGGTGTTGATTCGAGCGGAGTAGAATGGAGATACGGGTGAGAAGGTAAAGATCGACCTGCGATCGAGAAAGAGCTGTAGAGGTCACCGGTCACCTGTCACTGAGAGAGAGTGGATTGAGCGTGGAGAGCGGAGTATCTGAAGGAAATTCACCTCCCTCACATCGACTCGTCCCCTTTGATCGCGTTCACCTTGTCCCGTCATTTGCATCCGATCACCCCCTGCGGTACCTTTTACGCGACCACGGTCTCGGCTGTATCACGTCACGTCATATTCCCGTAAACCCGTTGGGCGCGGGTTATTCCGAGATCGCCTTGGGTATTCATGGATCTGCGTCTTCCCAGCTCGCCGCTCATGCCGCTCAGCTGGTACATGACACCCAACACCCAACACTCAACACCCAACACCCCACTACCTGATCCCATCACCTGGCCTGTAGCACATGAATTTACCCGAAGGACGGCCGAAGGACGGCCGAAGGACGGCTCATCCCCCCTCAAACGCGCCGAGTCTCACGGTGAAACGCCAACCATCGGGTCTGCGGTCTGCGGTCTGCGGTCTGCGGATCGGGCTGCGGTGCGTTCCCTGCGTTCCGTTCTTTGCGTTCTGTGCGTTCTGAGACTTCGTCGACTACACTCACTACTGCGAGCGAGCATATCTTTCGTTTCTATACCCGGGGATCGTCCCGTTCAACGAACCATCTCATGATTCCCGATGACGCCCACTTCCCACTTCAGACCCAAACCATACGGTCGTTCACGCGGCGTTGGTGATCTTGATCGGGAACGCGGTAGACGTTATAGACGTTATAGGCCAGAGGGACATTTCGAATATTCAAAAGCAGCCAAGGAGCCACAGGTCCCCAGAAACTCAACCCAACTCCTAAACCCAATGCTGCGCTGCATGTCTGATCGTGATGATATGGAAAGAAGGCGAGATACAATGTGTAAAGACGGACTCGAAAAAGCACACGGGGCGTTCCTTTTTTTGGTAGAGGATGTGATATGACGCGGGGGGGGCGGGATGGGGTGAGAGAATCAGAGGATGAGAGGATGAGAGGGAACGTGGGGGAGGGTATGAGAGGGTCTGTACGATGAGGACGGGAGAGTCAGGTTGGGTGTCGTTGGGTCGACGGCTGACGTGCTCACCTTGAGCGGGATGCTCTTTTTCTGGACGACCTTACGATCGGGGCATGGTGATACCTTTTGCTTTCAGTTCAGCTACGACGGTAGGATGAAGCTGTCCAACAGAAAAACGAGGGGGGGAGGACGAATCAGTCCACATGTCCTCCCATCTGACGGATCACATCATCTACGACACTCACGACAGGCTGATGAAGCGCATGACCGGCGGGGATCATGGGGAACACGTGTTCCCCCTTGTCGACCCAACATTCGAGCAGGACGGGTCTACTCCCATCATACTCCAAAAACTCCTTCATCTTCGCCGGCAAGTCCTCGAGCTTCTCGCATCGCATCCCCTTGACGTTCATCGATTCGGCCAGTTTCACGAAATCGGGGTTCGTCATCTGGGTATGGGAGTAACGTTTCTCGTAGAACAGGTCTGTCGAGTGGAGGGGAGGGACGAAAAGAGGGGTCAGCTGGGACGCTCCCGGCGGACCGATCACGCTCGCTCACCTTGCCATTGCAAGACCATCCCCTGAAACTCGTTGTTCAGTACCAAGATCTTACATCCAATGTTGTACTGCGCGGCGGTGGCCATCTCCATGGCGGTCATGGAGAAACTGGCGTCCCCGTCGATATCGACGACGACCTTTTCGGGCGCGGCGACCTTTGCCCCGATGGCCGAGGGTAGACCGTACCCCATCGTGCCCAACCCTCCGGAAGAGACCCAGGACCGAGGTTGAGTCCATCGGTAATGTTGACAGGCCCACATCTGATGCTGTCCCACCCCGGTCGTGACGATCACGTTCTCCTTCCCGATCGCTTCACACTGACGATCCAACTCCTCCACGACCTCCTGAGGTTTCATCCTCGCCCCCGGTTCAGAGGGCGTGAAGGTGAACGGGTAATTCTCCTTCCATCCCTTGACCTTGCCCATCCATTCCTTCCTCTCCCTAAACTCGATCTGCGGCAAAAGTTCGCCCATGGAGGCGACGACGTCACCTAGGACGGGGATGTTGGCCTGGACGACCTTGTTGATGTTCTTGGGTTGGATCTCGAAATGGATGATCCCTCCCTTTCCTTCCAACGCGGCCGCTCGGGCACTGGGAGCGAACCCCTTGACCGTCCCCGTCACTCGATCGTCGAATCGAGCTCCGAGGGCGATAATCACGTCGGCCTCCTGCATCGCGAAATTGGCATAAGCAGACCCGTGCATTCCCAACATGTGTAGACTCTTCTCGTCGTGCTCATTAAAGGCTCCTAATCCTTGAAGCGTGGTGGTCACGGGGATGTTCCCGTTGGCCGAGATCTGAGCGAGCAGTTGAGGTCCTTCGGGGGAAGACAAGATCCCCGCTCCGGCATAGATGACGGGTTGTTTAGCCCCGTTGATCATCCTCGCGGCGGCTTCGATCAGTTCGGAATCCCCCGCCTGAGGCGCTCGTTTCTCCTCCATCGATGATCCAGGGACCCTCGGGTTGCTAGGTAGATAAGGAGAGACTCCGGGGAGTACGGACTTCTTGGGGATCGGTTGGCGGAGGATGGCAGCGGTCACGTCCTTAGGAAGATCGACGAGGACGGGTCCGGGTCTTCCACTGGTGGCGATCTTGAAAGCCTCGTTGATCCGTCGAGGCAGTTCCGCGATATCCTTGACCATGACGTTCCACTTTGTACAACTCCTCGAGATACCTACCATATCCGCCTCCTGAAACGCGTCGCTCCCGATCGCACTGGTCGCGACTTGTCCACAGAAGACGACCATGGGGATCCCATCCGAGAGAGCGTCCTGCATGGGGGTGATCACGTTGGTAGCACCCGGTCCGGAAGTGACGAGGACGATCCCGGGTTTACCGGTTATTCGGGCGTACCCTTCGGCCATATGACCGGCTCCTTGTTCGTGTCGAGGAAGGATGAAATCGAAATGGGGGGAATTGTAAATGGCGTCAAAGACGGGTAAGATGGCTCCCTAGGATCGTATCATCGAGTTTCCCCCCGCACGTCAGCCCGAGTGATTCAGAGGCTAGCACCGTTCGAACGACGTGAAGACTCACACCGGGGTATCCGAAAACATGCTTGACATCGTGCCTGAGCATCATCTCATGGAAGATCTGACCACCACTCTGACCGACAAACGTGTAATCGAGTCCGTCGTCCGTTGCGGAACCCGAGCGCGTTCGGAGCGGGTCGACGTAGGGGAGTTGACCTGGCGCTGGGTTTGAGGGCTGGAAGGATGGGGCTGGGGTCGGTCGGCTGGTGCGTACAGCGTGTAGAGAAGGAGGTCGATATGAAGATTAAAGATGATGTATGGAAGGATCAGAATCGACCCATTCTATTCCTCGATTCAAGACCACCGCCGACTCACGCAACACCAGCCACCGCACCGGTCTGAGCACTGGTTTGGATCCTCCGAGCATGTTCCCTGACCCTAGCCTTGGCTTCAAAGTTGATGACGTTGTTCTCGACCTGGGTGGATTTCGATCGTCTTGCCCCGGCGATGGAAGTGCATGGGGAGAGGGTGCTTGTGGAGGGTGATGGGGTGGTACGTAGGAACGTACGGGCGTGTCTCGATAGCATGGCGGGCGAGTGGGGTGTGGGTAGTTGGGGAGTATCGAGTAGGAAATCGGGGCAACGTTCAGAACGTTTCGAGTGAGAGATCGAGTTTGCTGTTTCTCTTTATTCGACGCTCGTCGCCTCACTTTCACCCGAAAACGAGTCATCTTCTGGTTCAGCGCGCGGATGTATACCGCTTGTGAGGGGAGGGGTCACGTGATCCGAGTCGAGCGGTAGACACAACGAGTGATCCGCGGTACATGATTCTTATGCGTTATCATCTGACGTACGATGCGATATCAACTCGGTGTAAACGCTGAGTGAGCTTTGGTTGATCGTCGATCGATCGTCACTTTCTCGACTTTCTCACTTAAATTCAACTCGACATCGTTCCAATCTCATCGCCACCAACAACCTCACCACCAGTGACCACCACACCACACCCACAACGAACACACAACCTCGCCACACGCCATCATGTCCTACAGGACGACCTCCTCTCTCCTCCGTCGCCTCCCCCTAACCCGACCTCTCTACACCCCCTACCGCCTCCTCCACTCATCCCCATACACACTAAACAAACCCGCCCCCAAAGCTCTCTCCGGCCTGTTCGGTAACCCCAGCGGGCCAGATCTCAAACCCCCCTCCCCTCCAAGTGTAGGAGGAACCGACCTGAACCCACCCAGCGTCCCCGAACCCGCACGGGATGGTGGGGATATGCGATTACCGACACCTCCCACTGGAGGTCCTTCCGAACCCGATTTGAACCCACCCAAGACGCCCGGAGGTGTTGGAGGATCGGACATGCCTACCCCTAAACCACCTGGGACCGCTCAGGGGGAGAACGGCGGGTCTCAAGCTTACCCTGAACCCGGACAGGGACAGGAGGAGGGGGGGAGTCTGAAAGATAGACGTCCTAAGCTTTCGGACAAGGGGGCGGGGAGTAGGGTTGGGTTTGGAGGAGGTGGAAGTGGTGGGAGTGGTGGCGAAGGTGGACAGGGTGGTTCGCCCGGGGGCGGGTTTGGAGGGATGAGTCCCAATCAGTTGATGTTCTTGGTCGTCTCGTAAGTGATCCCTTGGTACTCAGAGTGGAGGTCACGAGACGAGTACTGATCAGGTCGCGATGGATAGGTCTTACCTCTTGTACACCATCTCTCAACCCAGCGGAGCGGGCAACTCGAGGGAAATCACTTGGCAAGAATTGTACGTCGTCACTCCTCTCTCCTTCAACCCTTACCTCGCATTCAAACTAACCACATTACGCTCTCCTACTCAGCCGAAACTCTCTTCTAGCAAGAGGACTCGTTTCTTCCCTAGAAGTGATCAACCGTACCAAAGTTCGAGTTCACTTGCATTCCCCCATCCCTCCTTCCTCATCCGTCAACCCTGGGTCGGACATCAACACCGGTTCAGCCGGTACCCTCCCTTCACCCAACCACGGCCCCGCTCCCTACACCTTCTCCATCGGATCGGTCGAAGCGTTCGAGAGCTTGTTGTTGCAGAGTCAGGACGAGCTCGGTATCCCTCCTGAGGAGAGGATCCCGGTCAGTTATCGGGAAGAGATCTCTACCTTCCAGACCATCTTGCATTTCGCTCCGACGTTGCTCATCGGGGGGTTGATACTCTACATGGCTCGACGAGGGGCTTCGGGCGCGGGGGGACCTGGGGGTGGGATTTTCGGAGTGGGGAAGAGCAAGGCCAAGATGTTCAACAAGGAGGAAGATATCAGCATGAGGTTCAGGGATGTGGCCGGGATGGACGAGGCCAAGGAGGAGATCATGGAGTTTGTGAAATTCTTAAAGGAGCCGGCAAAGTATGAGAAACTCGGTGCCAAGATCCCTAGAGGGGCGATCCTGAGTGGACCTCCTGGAACGGGAAAGACCTTGTTGGCGAAAGCGACCGCGGGGGAAGCTCAGGTACCTTTCCTCTCCGTCTCCGGATCGGAATTCGTCGAGATGTTTGTCGGAGTGGGACCTTCCCGTGTCCGAGACTTGTTCGCGAACGCCAAGAAACACGCTCCCTGTATCATCTTTGTCGACGAGATCGACGCGATCGGAAAGTCTCGTGGAAAGGGGGGCGGATTCGGGGGGAACGATGAGCGTGAATCCACACTGAATCAGCTTTTGGTGGAGATGGATGGGTTCGGGACGAGGGAACATGTCGTCGTCCTCGCAGGAACGAACCGACCGGACGTGCTCGATCCGGCTCTCATGAGGCCTGGAAGGTTCGATAGGCACATCGCCATCGACCGACCGGATATCGGAGGAAGGCAACAGATCTTCAAGGTCCACCTGGGCCCTCTTACGCTCAGTACCAAGCTCTCTATGAACAGGATCGCCGAAAAGTTGGCTCTCCTCACTCCTGGGTTCTCCGGAGCGGATATCGCAAACGTCTGTAACGAAGCCGCTTTACGTGCCGCCCGAAGGTCAGGGGAGGACGTGACCGAGGCCGATTTCGATGGGGCCATCGAACGTGTCATTGCCGGATTGGAGAGAAAGTCGAGGGTGCTCGGCATCGAGGAGAAGACCACCGTCGCTTACCACGAGGCTGGACATGCCGTTTGTGGTTGGTTCTTGGAACATGCCGATCCTCTTTTGAAGGTTTCCATCATCCCCCGAGGTGTCGGCGCTTTGGGTTACGCTCAGGTGAGTAATTGGGCGCTTGTCGAGATGTCGTTTACGATCAGGGAGACTGACGAGTAGCTCGTTTTGATTCTAGTACCTCCCCAAGGAGAGGTTCTTGTTCACCACCGAGCAATTGCAAGATCGAATGTGCATGACTTTGGGCGGTAGATGTTCCGAAGAGATCTTCTTTGGAAAGATCACTACCGGAGCTCAGGACGATTTGCAAAAGATCACCAAGATGGCTTTCGAGATCTGTGCTAATTACGGTATGGACCCTGCCATCGGACCTATCAGTGAGTGTTTTGTCACGAGAGGCATCGTCTGTCCGGATGTACTGACCCGAGCTTCGTACGTCTCAGGTTACGGTGGACGTGAAGCTCAGGGAGAACAATTCCAAAAACCATTCTCCGAGGCGACCGCTCAGGCCCTAGACCATGCCGTCAAGAAGATGGTCACCGACGCTCACGCCAAGACTAAAAAGCTATTGACGGAGAAAAAGGCAGAGGTCGAAAAGGTCGCTCAGCTGTTGCTCAAGAAGGAAGTCATTACGCGTGAGGATATGAGGAACTGTTAGTCTTGCTTTCGTGCACTCGTGTTCTGTACTGTACACTGAACCCTCGCTCGAATCAGTGCTCGGTCGACGACCTTTCGCCACCGCTGACGAGATGGACAAGTACATCGAGGAGAAGCTGGATGACGAGAAGCAGCAGGAGAAGGGTTCTGCGTAAGTCGTTCGATCGTAATGCACCGTTCAGAACATCCCCACTGACCCGATCGTTCGCCGACTGATAGTACTGGTGGATCTGCACCCGGAGCCGAACCTCTCCTCGCTTCGAAGGAAGTTCAACTTTAATCTTTATATAATGAGGTCTTGCCGTGTCAGTCGTGGTTTATCGAAGTAGAACAAACAAGTCGGATCAATCGTGTATCATAATTACATCAGTCATCAACAATGTAGATGAAACGCATCACTTTGCTCGTACCAATTCCTTCTCGTGATAAGCTCAAATAAAGGCAGTCGATACAAAAGTCACTTTCTGGGTGTGTAGGGCTGGGACGGCCGTGGGTGAGTTTACGATGGTGAGATTGCGTTGTACACAACGCACCTTCTGGTGAACGAGATGATGGTTCTGAAGCGCGGGCATTGCTCGGAAGTTGAAATGCAACTCACATCGTCGCCACCGTCTACATGACGGAATAATCAAGCACTCTTCAGTCAACATGTACCTCTCAAAACAGATAGTCTCTACCGTATGGCCTTTCGACTGCCAATCGTATAGTCGTTGAGGAGTAGCCCTTGAGTTGCGCAACCACATTTACCACTTCTCTGAACAAGAGGTTGTACAAAGCATATGTTTGACACCATCAAGTAAGAAATGCACCTGTTGAAGTGTCAAACAAGATCTTGTGCCTCTCTTGTGGTACACCCTCAATAGCCTGCTTGAGTACCAGTTGGAAGTGAATCGAGGTAGCACTGTCATCTGCTTGTTGACAATCTCTGGATGCGACAATGCTGGGCTGCTGTAGTATGTTTGGGTGATGTGACATCTGTATTAGGTCGGGAATCTCTACAATATACTTGCCATTGAGGAGCTGTGAAAGAATCATCAGTTGGATGGTCTAGAATCGAGACTCATTGTCCAAAGTCAGTTCTCCTGGTCCATACTCCCCCTTCCACATAGGTCCCTGGTAGCAGCGGAAGTGCGAGTAGATGTCCATCATACCTTCCATAAAGCATGTGCTATACTTGATGAGGATGTGACCAGGACGACACGCAGCCATCGATCGATCAGCAACAAGCTCATGACGATGAAAAGTTCGATCGTGTCGTCTGGTGGAGAGCTATCCCGATCGTCCAGACTGATGTCGCCGGAGTACCAGGATTCAGAACAAGTTCACGAAACGTGAGACGGGACCACAGTAGGCAACCGGAAAACCCGGACACCAATGCTTATCGTTATAGTCTGTTTTTCATTATGTAGTTTCGTCTCCTACAACCATCTGCCTCGCCAAAATCCCAACATCTACCATCCATTGGGATCGATCTTGGCGGCAGCAGCGACGGCCTCTTCATCCTTCAAATCCGCCCAACTGGTCCCCTCTGGTATTTGCTCCACGACGACCTGTTCGTCCGCTTCCGTCTTTGCAGGTCGAGGGGAATGGGTTTCTCGGGGAGGACGATCTTGACGCGATCCTCTTGTTCCGGTACCTCGACCTCCTCTGGATCCTCCTCGGTTAAGATCTCGATCGTCCCGGTTCGAAGCGGCGAATCCGCCCCTGTTTGGTGTAGATCCAGCACGATCGGCCCCGGCCCGACCTCCTCGTCCCCTCCGATCGCTCCAGCTAGGTCTATCGTCCGAATCCGTCGTCTCTCTCCTCGAGCCATACCCCGCATAACCCGATTCCCTCTGTCCACCCCTCTCCTCCCCCCTCCCCCAACTACGCGTCCGAGGCTCCCCCTCCTCCCCCTCCTTATCATCCTCCCCGACCCCCATGGCCTTCAATCCCTGGAGTTTCATCCTCCTCGCTCTCTCCCGTTCCTCATCGACCCTCTTCTGTTCCCCCAACCTCCGCTCCCTCTCCTCCTTGTTTTTCCGACGTTCCTCTTCCTGAGCTTGAATGGCGAGTTTGTCCGCATGGGCAGCTTGGGCGGCGTAGTGTTGGGCATCGCGGAGAGCAGCTTCCGATCTCGCCTGGGTCTCCGCGTTGATCAGTTTCATACGGGCCATCTTCTCCGAGAGTTCTTGTTCGGAGAGTTTTTCCTGTGTGATCGAAAGGGGAGGAGGAGGAGGGGGGGATTATGGGTTAGGACAAATCTTTCCCCTCTGATCGATGTGATTAAAAAGGGACGAGACAAGCTTACTCTTTTCGTTGGGGGAGGAGGTACGTATCCCCTAGGTTCACCCCTCCCTACCAACCCTCCTCGTCCAGGTACACCTCCTCTAGCCGGCCCGGGCCCGGCCGATTCTCCTTCCTGCCCCTCAACCTTTACTCCAGCTTCCCCCTCCTTGTCCACAGAAACACCAGAGGGAGAAGAGACAGGTTGACTAGCAGAGGGTACCCTTGCGTTCGCCGGTCGACGATTAGATCCCCTTCCTCTTCCCTGGAATGATCCTCGGGGGGAAGATGCCCCCTGTCTTCCCCCCGTAACGCTAGGTTGGGGAGAAGGGGAAGGGGATTTCTTTTCAAAGATGAAAGTGGCTGCTGTCGGATTGAGCTTTTTCAAGTTGGATTGAGATTGGGATTGGGATTGCGATTGCGATTGGGTGGAAGTAGAGACCGAATCCGTCTCTTCCTTTGCATCATCATCTTTCATCCCAATCCCCTGCTGGGGGACGGGCGATCCCTTTTCCCGAGAATCGTTCTTCCCCAAAGAACCATCGAGATCGTCTTCACAATGACTCCCCCCCGCAGCATCTACTCCTGTTGGGGGCAGAACCTCTTTAACGACATTCTCCTCGATCGTATTATCATCTCCAACGTCTGCGTCTGAGGGTTTGAACGGTTTGTAAGCCCGTTCCGAGTCGGTAGGGGGAACGCTTTCCCAAATATCACCCATCGTTCCTTTATGGTCTATTATAATTCTTCTCCCTGGATTTGGGGTTTTGGTTGTTCGTAGCCAAAGACGAGGAGGAGGAGGTTTCGTAGAGCTAGTTCGAGGATTTGAAGATCGAGGAGAGTGGGTGAGAGACGGGATATCGCTCTATGCGTTCTCGTATCGCGTGGATTGCGATGCGTTTTCGAAGTTCCAAATAGACTGTAAAATCGAGCACAGGAATCGCCGACGTCGGCAGTTTGGATCCCATTTGTAGTATTAGCTTGTAAACCGGACGGAGTTCTCTCACGTTGAACCTCAGGTCCGGTATGTCGTTGTACCAAGCAGAAAGACGTCTCAGCTGATCAACCCCGGTATTCGCATCATTTAGAAATCCGTCGTGCGGATCCGCATCGTGCCAGCTGAATTATCGGGCTCTATCCAGCTGCCAGCTGAATGGCTGATCTGACTTGCCAGATTATAACGCAAGGAGGAATACGACGAACATTGACAAGCCTGCGAGCGTCTGGTGAGTATCGTTTCAGTTGGCTGATGTGGTTGAAACAGCGAGCAGAACGAGGCGTTCATCGATAATGTCCGCGCAGATCGTTCTCCACATGCAACAGTCAAGCAGGTAACGAGCCTATGACCCTTTACTTGAATTGTTGAGATTACTCATGTCACTTGCTCCATGGAACGGTGGTCGTCGATGGTAACTAGCCCTGTTTTACCCATCCAAACGCGTCTGTGCAACGTGAAACACTTTGATTTCGCGCGATTTTCTCCGTCAAAGCCAAGAAACAAAATCACGCGCATCCTTTGGATCACAGCGACATCATTCTCATATAATCACTCCAGCTCAATCGTTACCTCGAATCGCCACTGCTAGCACACTACCACACGCATACACGCACTTACGTCTCTCAACAGCATCATCAGCCATGGGTCAGAAATTCTCTCGCTGGAAGGAAAAACGACACGCCCTGCATGAAGAAGAACGAAAGAGAAAGGTCACTTATCGGCCCCAGTAAGCCTCCCGCCCTTTTGTCCCTTCCTCCCTTCTTTTGCTCTTTCCCCTTTCCGTCTCGCCATTCAATTAACCGCAACACATCGGTCTAGCGAGGATTATACCATCGGAGACTCAACAACAATAGACGCCTCCATCCCTCTCCCCGCCCCTGCCCCGGCCCCACCTCCTGTCCCGGTAGCAGGAGCCGCAACGGCCCATTCCATATCCATGCTCCGCTCGCTGGTCCCAGAAGAAGGAAGTCATCCAGCTAACCACGAAGCTCCCCTTCTACTCGGCTCGTCGGAAATGACTGGATCTGGGGCTATGACTGGACCTGGGGGTGCTGGGGGGACGAGAGGAACGGGGGGTTATGCGTACGCTGGGACGGCTCAGGGAGGGTATGGGTTAATGGGTGGGGATTATACGGGAGGCAATAAGAATGATGGGGACGATATGGATCTAGAGGGCGGGGGTGGGGGTGGGACGGGTGCAGGCACTGGTGCGGGAGGCATGGGCGGAGGGATGTCTTCCATGGGAACAACCGGGGGTGGACCGACCAATTAGACCGGAAGTGAGCGGATGAACGATGTTCTGGCTCCTCTATATATGGTCCAATTTTGTTAACGTTAGATCACCTTAGTCCAAATCCCGTACGACCATACGAACTCGGATCATGAATATCATATCGCGCCATCTTCCGTTCCGTGCCCCACACGTTTACAGGCACGACGCAGCTACATGTTTCCATCCGATATGAATATTATAGACTACAACCTCATACGCCGAATCTTCATCAGTTACCCAACTTCTGTCGAAATCAACAGCCTCGAACCAGGATCGCCACCTAGCTACGCGCCAGCTCTGCATCAACTAATAATACCCACGACGTGCCTGTCCATAGGCTGGCCACTGGTAATACATCTGCTGCATCGGTTGTCGATGATAATGTCTGTTCCGGGAGGTATTGTACCTGGAATCATACCTGTACGCGCTATCAATCCCCTTTGTCCCCGTCACAAGCTAGAGCGGACGGGTTCACTCACCTTTGTCTTTGAGGATACGTCTGTTCACTCATACAACCGCCCCCATGGTGGTCCGAATCGTACCGAGATCGACGCTGCGATCGACGATGAGAAGGATACCCTCTAGATCGAGAATTGGTGTTCCCCATAGCGTGAAAGTAAGTGAAGCGATTAGATAACTGCGTGATGGATGGTCGTTTCGCCTCCCAAGAGATTCAGATCGGTCGCGCAGGAGCGGTAATATTATATAGGCGAAGCCTGTGCTGATCCCTCCTGTCAAACTTAGGTCTTGTCCATCTGCAGACGTCATTCGATTTTTTCGCACACACAAAGGAGTACTATCGTCAAGCGATTACGGGCATGTTCGGTATCGTCGAACGAATAAAGGCAGTTCCGGTTCTGTGAAGCGCTCAGCGGAATCTACCATGTTGACCCGAGGCCACCGAGGTAACCGCGCTGCCAACTTTATGATCTATCCAGTGATGAGCCGTAAGGGAGTTTTGCGAGAATGGCGGGTTAATTGTGTACGGGAAAGATGTGATGTCATAAGGGACCTGAACGGTGTAGTGGGTAGGCAATATCGATACATATTTCTTCATCTTCTCTTCTCTCGTCAATCCAGCAACTGTTGTCTTTTTCCGTGCTCGACTCATCAACGCATCACAACTTCCGATGTCAATTTAGATGAGTTCACCATCGACCTCTTTCATCCCGTGTAGCGCTTTACGGCGGTAAGCGGATTGATCGCGGAGCCATCGACGGTAAGTCTTGAAGGAGGAGATCTTTTCACCTGTTCGCAGGAAGAATAATCGTTGGCTCTAGAAAGCTTGAGTTATAAATCCAGAGTCACGTACCATAGTAATCGGGAGTAGGGTTCTGTGATTGAAATCAACCGATTGACAATTAAGCGGTCTGGTATGCAAAGTTGAAGAAGGAATATATCACTAGCTTACGTTTAGCGATTGATAAGAAGGGTCGACTCGGCGAGCTTTGATGTGGTCGTAGAACCTAGGAATAATACATCAGTCTTCGCACAAAGCTTGCTCGATGAAACTCAAGGTCCGAGTTACCTTTTGTCCATGACTTCGATCGCTTTGCTTCGAGAACCGTTTACGGCCTTGAACATCAGGGCTCCTACTGTTGGTCCTATCAGGTATCCCAAGCCCGCACATCCGATACTTGTAACAGAAGAAGCGGGATTTAGACAGCATAGTCGCGAGTCGCAGCAGAAGGCAAATGATTACTCACGTTGCACCTCCGTAAACGAACATGGGCTCGATTCCAAAGATCGGCTGACTAGGGTCCATATCCAAGTTACCAAAGTACATCGCTCCTCCAAAGAAAGCAGCTATGGTGGTTGGGACAGAGGTGATGGTAGAAATCAATCGACGCTTATGTCTCAGGTTGAGGTATTCAGGCCATGTGAGAGTTTGCTGAGATGATGTCGATGCGAAACGCATGGAAGCGGGGGTCGCTCGAGCAGTCGAGATCACTGGGCGCATGAGAGTTCGATGGACAGACATTGTGAAGCAGATCCTTCTGGTCGAGTGACGATAAGAGGGCTTGATTGTAGCTATGAATCGACCATTCGTCAACGGTAGATAGCTTGTCAGGAAAGTGACGATATTTCGACAAGTTCAAGGTCGACAAGTCTCAGACCGGTTGGATCCGCTCAACGTTCCCGACCTTCCTCATCTTGACTGGATCGCTTTGGTTTATGGCTGACCTGAGCAACTTCACCTGAACCAGTAACACCTCATCGCAACTCAAATATGGATCCTGAAGGAGATGAGTATCTGGACCCGGAAGCTGCAGGCTATGGTGAGTGTTCAGATGGCGAGCAGCACATCTCCATAGAAACAGCTACTGATCCATTGTGATTGCTTGATGGTGCTCGCATTCGCATTACAAACTACTCAGCCACCAGCAGTCAGGGCAGCTCGTCGCAGACCTCAACTTTGACGTGGATCGTAAGTGTCCATTGATCACCCGAAAGCCAAAATGTCGTCGATGTAGCGGAATGAGCTAAAGCCATTACTTTGTAGAATTGGTTCACCTCCCTTCCTGGACACGATTACTATTGTGATGTTTCGGAAGACTACATTGAGGATGATTTCAACTTGACTGGTCAGTACTTGAGTGTCGAATAGGTTTGGTACTGCGTCTGAGACTCGTCTTGTCGCCGAAAACAGGGCTTCAAGCTCAAGTACCGTTTTGGAAGGAGGCTTTAGAGATGGTACTAGATGTCGAACCAGGTAGGCCTTTCCATCTCTTGAAGGATTTATAGTGATACTAAACATCATCGTATGGTTTTACTGCAGAGGAAGACTCACTTACGATCCCGGACGTATCTATTGTGGAGTCCTCCGCCGAACTGCTCTACGGACTGGTTCATTCCCGATACATCTTGACGAAGCCTGGACTTGCCGCTATGGTATGCTTGGGCCCTGATTTCAGGCGTACTATGAACATCTCTCACACTCTGGTCGTACTTTTAATCATTACAGCACGAACGATACGAAGAAGCAGGATTCGGTATTTGTCCACGGGTATACTGTTACGGTATGGCCGTCATTCCTTGTGGGAAATCTGATACCCCTGGACTGGACACCGTCAAACTCTACTGCCCCAACTGTCAGGACATCTATGCGCCTCCTAGCAGCAAATATTCCAATGTGGACGGTACGTTTCCATTCACTTCAATCTGGGTAGGACAGGTATTGATATGTTTTCTCGTCGCTCGATTTCACAGGCGCTTTCTTCGGAACCTCTTTCCCCGCTCTGTTCTTCGATACCTATAACTGGGACCAACCCGTCCCTTTCAAAGGTGTCCTCGCGACCATGGGAGTATTCGAAGATCCCGACACGCCTCGATCCGAGATCCCCCAAATCTCCCTAGGCGCTGATATGCCTCACGAACACGGGGGGAAGAGGAAATGTTATGCTAGAGTCTATACCCCCCGGATATACGGGTTCAAAGTTTCAGAGAGAGCTAGGAGTGGGCCTAGGATGGCATGGTTGAGAGATCGACCAGATAACTACGCGGGATTGGAAACTGTTGATTGGAGAGGGAGGTGGAAGGAGGAGTCTCAGGAGGGAGCCGCTGGGGAAGGAAAGGCGGCGGCAGGTCAGGATAAGGTCGAAGCGAGCAGTGCGCTGTTCGAGGAGGACGAGGTGAAATCTGATAATGAGGAGGAGGACGAGGAGGAAGAATAGAAACGGGACGGTCGATGATTATGACGAGATTGATTGCAATGTCAAACGATAGATAATGTAACTGTATGTGCGAATCACATGTTTCAGCGGGTTTTGATTTCCGAAGGGTATTTCACCTCGAATATCTCACCCTCAGACTCTGGCGCAGCAATTCCGTTTGCCCCTTGCCCGACCAAAAAGAGCCATCGGCGGGGTCTGAGAAACCGTAAGTTGCGCCGACGCCGTTGCGCTCTGCCCCAGGCCAAACCCTCGACATCCGAAGTAGGAGCCCGCGGAAGTTCGTGCGGTTCAACCGTCCGTCAGCCTGCTTGAGATCCCTGGCTCGAGCTTGCCGAGTCTGGAGACTGCTCACGCGCCTCGGTAGGGATGGGTCGTTCAAGTCGCTCGAGAGTATCGGCTTGAATGTTGTGTTCATGACCCTCGGAGCCCTCGGTCCAAATAGACTGTCGAGGCTGCCGTCTAAACAGATGTCTCCTACTTTGACCGAAATGCCTTCTCTTTTATTCTGACTATGCAGTCTCTCCACCTCTCTTTAATTTTAGATATGGCCACACGTCTTGGCAGGTTGTTCCTGATCTCCTGATCAACAGCAATCCATCCCGCATCCAGGGTGCCATCATGAGCATAGTGAACACGCTCGTTGAGTTCACCTAGACCATTCGCTTTCTTACGAAATCTGCAAGCAGGAAGTTTAAGGATCAACGAGATAGAAGTGCCTGGACTTGCTCGCAGCTACTAATTTTTGTTCTTTGCTCGGGTTCTCACCGCTACTGTCGCACAGTCCTCGATATAGGGGATAACACAGCTTGGAAGGGAACTACTGCATCAATGGGTATAAATTCACATCATTGCCAGGCCAGCTTGGCTTTACATTCATGGTCGTTATAAGCCTTGCATAAGCTTGGCGACTTCAAGATCCATAATCTCTTCAGAGCCATCGATTCCTTCTTGAGACATCTTTGTCTCGCGCTCAGGGGTTTGTGCTTTATCCGCTTCTGATCGGCGGCGAGGCATGCTTGAGGGAGGACCGAACAGATCGTCCTCATGATCGCTTTGCAAATCCATATCATTTCCAGCTTTGCCTGAACGGATCGTCACCTGCGATTGTCTTCTACTGGTCTCCTCCGGACGGTTGGATTCGGATCTTCCAGCCGAGACCTTTACCCATCGTCGGAACCAGGAGCCAAGGATCCGCTTGATCGCATTGTCTAGACCAAGGTATTCCGTGTTCTTTACGACCCCTTGCCAGCTGACCTGTCCCTTAGCTAAAGCGCTCTCCAACGCGGTCGCGTCGCCCCTGTAATGATAGACATGTAAGCAAAAGCGAACACGAATCTAACATGAGGAGGAACGTACCAGTACAATACGTGAGCCAGTACGGGGAAACTATCCGGGTCTGGTAACGGAAGCCACACCGTGGTTGGCACATGACTGGGCGTCTTCAATACCTTTGCGCCTCGGATCATGTCGGCTTTCTGTGCGGACGTAGGCGCGCTCGAACCGGAAGCAGAATTGGTAAACGACGGTCTCCGAATTCTAGCCGATTGTGGTGGATCAAAGGACGCTGGCGCTCGCCTGTTCGCTGCGGAATGGTCCAAGAGTTGAGCGAACAGAGATGATTGACTGATGAGGTAATCTTGGTGAAGGTTGAGCGTCATGAGCTGTCGTGCGTTGGAAACCAAATTCATCATCAGCTTCTTCCCATAAGGGGGAGAATCGCGTGCGCTTCTTACCTTTCGACTTTCTTCAGCTTCAGCACCTACGTCCGTACTGGTGATAGAAAAGGTAGCAACGGGCTGAACGCCGTTCTGCTCGGGACTCGGGAATGTGACAGCAGTCGCGGTGACGGGAGTGACCATCGACCTTTGTCGGACATGACCGTTCTCGTCGGGGAAGAAAGCATGATAGGTAGGGGAAGGAGTTGTTTGTCCGGGCTTCCTGATAGGTATCACTTTGAATGAATTTGTGAAAGTCAGCACGGGCTCAAGACAAGAGGCCATAAGGTAGGCAATCTACGTACAGACACGACAATCCGTCGTTGAAGGTTTGTTCCAGAAATGTGGAGCGAGATTATGTAGGCTCTTGACGAAGTAAGACTTTGGAATGCCCTCTTGCCGTCTCCTATCCCGAGAAGGGAGAGCCGGTTTGGTGCCGGCAGAAGGGGGCTCCCCCCTCGCGTTGGAAATAGGGGGGGCCGAGTTGAATGTCCTCGAGAGGTATCCAGCGGTCATGGGGGTCTGGGGGAACGTCGAACTACTAGGCGAGGCAGTAGGGGGAGGGATGTTGCGGAAGATGCTGGGAGTTTGGAGGTAATTCGGACTGTCGAGGGGGCCATCTCGAGGAGATTGAGACCTTCTGCCGGCCCGTCTAGGCGAGTCTGGCCAGTTGGGTGCAGGTTTTCGACGGCGTTGTTGCATGTTGGTCGGTGATGACATGGGTAGACTTGCGGCCGAGTGGTGTGCGATGATCTGTTCGCTCGAGCTTGACGGTTGTCCAGAACTCCCTGGTGGTCTTCTATCGAAAGCTGTCATGATGGGTGTACTTCCTCCTGATCTACGTTCGTCGTGCTGAATGGGAGAGAGCAGATATGGATGTCTATGCTTCGAGAACCTTGTGGTTACCGAGTTGGGGGACAAAAGACGACGGTCCGATGAACCGGGGTTTCGATTCGAGGCTGACGGTTGGCGAAGGACTGCAGAGATAGGTACGGAGGCTGAGGAGGACAAGGACGATAGGGTTTGTACGTTTTGTGAACCTTCCAGTCGTGGATTCCCTATATTCACTACGAGTCCTGAGGTCCTGACGCTGAGAGGGCGTAAGACTAGTGGTAGAGAGGAAGAATATTCGACTGGGCCCGATGAGAACGAGGACTGTTGTTCCTGCAAAGGCGGTGGTAGGTTTTCACCTGCTGTGATCGCTGCAGTTGCTCCTGCCTGTCCGTGCGGCTCATGACGACCTGCTTACCCGGTCGAGAGTGAGAACCAACAGGTCGACGAGAGGACAACAGGGTCCGTTGCAAGGTGGAAAATCGGTTCCAGGTTGTGTGAGAAGGTGCAACGAGTTAGTAGCGCGGATGAAGAATCGTAAACAATGCAAAGAACAAAAAAGAATGCATGTCGCGCATATGAGCGCTTCGTCACCCGATGAGAGACAATGATGATGCATCACCCACCTCGTTCTCTTGTGCCAGTGCCAGTGCCAGTGCCATCTGCCACAGATGTGACCGGGTTCATCGTACCTTGCCCTATTCCTGGGTGTGCCTGCTCAAAAGCGTCCATGGCTTGAAAAGTCCCGGCGTTGGTTTATAACCGGGAGTGAGAACAAAAGAGATATCGACTCGTTTGACGGAAACACGTGGCTTTCATCTGTTTTCCCGAAAGTCGGATACTGCGTAAGCACAGGGTAGAGCAGTCCCCTCCATCGCTGCCTCCTCAAGCAACGACGGACTACAGATCCGTCTCGTATATACTCTCCCGGCCGTTCGCTTCCCTTTCATGCTGGATCGACAATGGGCCCAGCCAAAGGACCGGATCCGAGCGAGATGCATATCCCAGGTCCCCCTTTCACAACAAAGGCTTCGCGATGCCGTCCCGACAAAGGGTCACTCACACAGCAGGTCAACGCCGACCAATCTTTCGGGATCCTCAGCTGACCATCGAATACTACCGCTAACTCTACTGATTTCTCGGAAGAAAACTCGCAGGTTTTGGATCCCTTTGTCCTTCAAACGTCATCGCTTTCTAGAATCTGCCATGCCTGTGAGAATCAACCTTATTCGACAGATCTCGGTGTTCAGCACACGGCGATCGAGAGGATATGGCGTAGGATCACGAGCATTTTTACTGTACTGTACAATCGGGGTTGTCCCTCTCTTTCTCTCTCCGTCTTCTGTCCGTCCCGTATGGTTTCGATCCAAGGCGTCGTTGTGATTGATCAAGACGTCCACCTGGACCCCTTGTCCCTAATCCCTACGCGCTAGTCCAGGGGAAAGAAAGCCTCCTCCCAGACCTTGTCCTTGTTCTCGTCTCTCTTTGTCTTTGTCATCTTCATCTCGATTGTGCGAGATCAACACCTTCCCTCTTGTTCACCCATAGAGACCTTACATGCCCTCGAAAGTCGTAGACAAAAGGGTAAGGGATCAACAATCCGGGCTTACGGACGGACGAACGGACAATGAGAGGGAGAGGAATTCGGAACTCACTCCTCCATACCCCATCATTCCCATCCCACCACCATAACCGCCTCCACCCATTCCCATCCCATAACCGCCCATTCCACTGTATCCACCTCCCATTCCTCCCATCCCCATCATACCTGGGTATCCCCCGCCCATTCCCATCCCTCCATACATCCCTCCACCATAACCGTCCATACCTGACATATGAACGTGATGTTCCCTTCTACTCTCGAGCATCAAATCCACGAGTGTGAGAGAGAGAGAAGCGGAAATAAATGCAAAAAAGAAAGAAAGAAGTGGACGAGAATAGATCAGGCGAGGTAGGATTGGGAATTGGGGGTTAGGGACTTACCGATGAGCGTCTACCTCGTCGTCTTTCAAATCATACGCACCTCCGCCCATTTGCTATCGTTGCACGATACGAGTCATCCAGAGGGTTCGTTCGGATCTTGATTAGAATGGGCCACGGCGTGGGGACAGGTGAAGGGAAAGAAGAGCTTACATAATTTGGATATCCGCCGTACCTATCGAACGTAACGGGAACGTAGTGAACTCGGATCAGAACGATAACCAACGTCTATGTCGGGTTCGCAATCGCTCACCCATATCCTCCCATTCCACCTCCACTACAATCTCAACCCAGATCAGGATTTTCCCCTTTGTTCACAAACCGAACAGAAGCTGGACGAGAGGAAGGAAGACTCACCCGTACCCTCCTCCTCCCATCATATAAGGATCCATCATGCCCATTCCTCCGCCCATGCCCCCCATCATCCCCATCCCTCCCATCCCACCCATCATTCCTGGATAGCCTCTGTCGGATCGCCACAACCTCCAATCAGCTTTGTCCGTATCTCGTGGACAGAACCTCAAGGAAGAGGAAGAGAACGAAAAACYCACCCCATCCCGCCATACCGCTTACCCCAGAAAATCGAAATCAGCATTTCTATTCTCTTCTAGACCGCCTAAAGATCGTGATGATGGTGTTGGTAGTGGTGACTTACGGACATCCCGTACCCTCCATAACCTCCATCTAGAAATCCACCATCCACGCTCAGTTCGGGTTATAGTGAGGTGAAGTGTTTTGGGGAGAGAAGAGGAACTTACAGCCGCCCATCCCGCCGTCTGATTCAGTGTGATCAAAAGAAGGGAAGAAAATCCGTACCCAGGTGAGTGAGGTGGTAGAGGTGATGGATGAGGTCCGGGTTGTGTAAATCGTAAGAAAGAAGGGACAGGTTGTAAGACGTAGATCAAATGAATCAACGATCCATACTCCCCCTTCTACGTATCGGAGGAAGAAGAAGAAAAAGGGAAAAGAGACGTACAACCTCCCATCCCGCCCATTCCACCCATCATGTAAGGCTGTTGTTGTTGTTGCATGGCGAGTTGTTGTTGTGTTGTTGGATCCATTGTCGAGGAGCAATCGAGAGGAGGTGGGAAGGGAGATGGATCAAGAGGAGGTTCAGTGTCCGTAAGAAGTTTGAGTCGGTTGGAAGAGAGTTGGGGAGTGATCGTTATTCGCGGTACGTGAAGTTTAGAGGAAAGCGGTTGATTGGTGTTCGATACAGTAAAAGAGGGTAGGTCGCAAGTTGAATACCAGCTCTGAGATCTGAGAACGTAAAGAGACGATCAAGACGTACGTTCATATCGAAATCCAATTAATCCAATCAATCAATCGAGTGAAGCGAGGCGAAAACCGTGCTCGTCGTTCGCGTATATCCCGGCCAAACGTCTATCTAATCCCCGTTGTTCTTCACTCGTCCTTTGTTCTGATCTTCTCGGTTGGTCGAGTTCGAGTGGTAAGCGAACTGTGCGTGTTTGTGTTCGGAAGAGAGAGAAAGAGTTGGTAGATACAGTCGCTAGAGCTAGTTGTGAGTTGATTGTTCGAGTGGATGAGATGTGCCAGAGTGAAAAGTGAGAGGTGAAAGGAAAGACAGATGACGTGCCGCAGAGAAGGGGAGACGGGCGTGTTTCAATTGATAATCGATACAGTCGAAACTATGATGCTCAGTTCTTGATTTTTCTACGTGGAGGATCAAATGCTTCAATCAACTTTCACTCAAGTCAACCAAGAAACGTTACGAGCTTTACGAAGTATTGAGAACTCGAAAAGCTGCAAATCTAATCGGGAACAACAAAGGATCCCATCAACCTCGCCTCAAAAACCGCTTACCCAGATTCTCGGTCGCGTTTTCTTCCATGATTGTCTAGGTTTCAACCTGAAACATCCAAATCGCGCGCATCATCAATTCAAACGGATCATCATCGCTCAAAGCGGTAATTCACGAGGTCAGACTTTGTTTGGGTCACATGGGAAGTTCGATGGACGTATCGGACTTGTCGGACAGGGACGATCCTCCTGTGCGGATAGAGTGCAGCCAGCCGGGAGAAAAGGAAGCGTTTCATGTGATCGCGCTTGCGTTACGCGTGGCGTCGCTGCATCTCCGGCTGTGCTGTTACGATCGAGCTCGTAGATCACTACGTGACATGTAACACAATATTTTAGAAGGCACAGAGAATACTACGAGACAGGTCGATACGTATTAGATTCTCATCGTCCCGAGCAAAAGCTATGGCGATGTCTCAATACCATGTCATCATCGACATCGTGATGGCCGAGTAAGGAGAGGCGGCTGAGGAGCACTCAAACAAGATATTCACAAGGAGCTGAATCCACTGCTACAAGGTCCTCGAAAATGATGTTGGGCCCGGGCATCCTGTGAGCAGGTCTATGAATGACTCTGTGATGAAGTTTGAGCAACTACTGTTTCGATTCATTCTGATGAACAGTGAGCAATGGGGAGAACAGGCTCAGGAGATTGTTGATAGTGTACCCGCCAGATTTCAGACAATCACGGAAGGGCAAGAGAACACTGCCAAAGCTTGGGTTCGCTTGAACACGTCCACATCAAAGAAACGGGACACCGCTCTCCTCCGGTGGAGCCTTTCTCCACCGTCGCACCCCGCTTTGCTCCTTCATACGCATCTTCCACCCCGTCCTCTACAGGTGGGTTGGGGAGCGGGATGTCAAGCGGTAGTGGTCTGCCTTCTTCAGTATTCTCAAGGATTGGAGCTACCCTATCGGAGTCATTCACCCTTCTGTCTTTTGCCTTGGGACGGCGCTTCAAACCTTCATCGCAAATTGTTTGGGTGACATCCATACCCATGTTTTCCGCTTGTGCGATAAAGGCGGTATGCAAGTCGGATACTTCCATACCCGCTAGGCAATCATCCTGTATAGTGTGAGTCAAGCTGGTCTGCCTTCTCTGCGCTTGAGATACCGCTTCTTCTCTTCGATGAGCACAAGCCCAGAGATCGAGTCGTTCCCTTCAATATATCTTGCTAGATACGAGATTTATCTTCCAGGGCTTTCTCGAGAGTCGGAGTGCTCCCGTTTCCTGATGCTGCCCATTCTGCGGGCAAAATGAAAGCAGTCGTGTGACGCTGATTAAGCGTGTCATGATGTATCACTGGGATGATACAATATCACATCAGACGAACGGATAGATAATTCAGATGTAATTGGAAACGAACCGTTCCGAACAAAGAAAAATAACTTCCAAAACTAGCACACCCAGCTTTGACGTACCATTTGCAAAAAGAGACAGTCAGGTGACCATATTGTTTACGCACAGTCTTCCCTTGTAAGAGATAGTGGGGTGATTCTTTCACTAATAGGTGTGGAGCATTCGTATAAAGTGCTCGTTTATCTTTGAAGGAATCGTCATGTGGTGTGGTGATAAGGCTTTCACTCGTTTGAGAACAGTAGCTGTTACCTTCAACGTCTATTTGTTAAGAATGTAGTTGATTTGCGGCATGCCACCAGGCGCTGAACTTGTAACAGAATCTCCTGGCTTTTGTTCCTCGGCAGAATGCACGCGGATTGGTTATGATCAGAAAGGGCTCCGTCCTCCCCTCGAGTTCTCCTTGGTGACCAGCTCTCCGGTCGATGAGGAGCACAGGAATGATCTCTATGTGCTGCATCGTGGCATTTGATCCGGACTGGACGTGATCTCGCGGTTATCTGATGAATGCCCCCTCTTGATAGACCGCTCACGTGAGTGTACTGCCAAGACCGGTCTAGCCGATCAACGACGTTCTGGATACATTGGGAGTGGAAATGATACACCTCTATCAAACCTCCTCGTTCAGGCCCCGGGTTGACTTGGGGGAATCAAAGGAACGAGAATGACCCCGGCGCGCGTTTCGAAGGGATCGCGCGTTTCAAGTCAAAGAGATATAGAATAACGGTGAAATCATGTGTAGAGATTTTCGTTTGAGTATTCGGTTTGGTGGACTGTTCACTTTCAGATCGTTTTCATTTCTTTCAACACGGCTATATAAACCAGTTTCAACACCATCGCACGATCATTCTCAAGGAAGAGATCACCACGTTCTTTCAATCCATACCCAGTCTGCTGTTGGCATCCGTTCGGCCGATCGACCAGTACTGCAACATCCCAATACAGTTTACCCAAGTACACGGGCAACGATATTTTACCTGAAGGCGACCCCACTCAGATCCTTTACTATGCTTATCCAATCATCTCGCATGACCAAGCTTATCGGGGTACTCCTCATGCTTAGCGTTCAAGCAGTGCATGGACGTAAACTCACCGTGATCGTTAGTAACTATAGCCTTCGTCGCGTCTGTGTATACTAGTGAACAACATACTGATCTCGCCTGCACTAGAACAAATGTCAGGAGAAAATTTGCCCCGGTATCACTCAAGCAGCTGCAATCAAGAAGATGGGTATACCCTCAACCGACAAATCCGCAGCCCTACAATATACCGAGAATGGCGGTTGGTGTATGGAACCTGACGAATCTCGCGAACTGATGCTTCCTAACGATTGGAGCGGAAGGATTTGGCCCAGAACCGGCTGCTCCGGTGACGGGACTTGCATTACTGGCGGATGCTCAGGGGAGTTCTGTACTGCAGGAGGAGCGGTCCCAACTACACTAGGTGAGCGTTAAAATCTTTGCATTCGAGAGGTGGAGCTTCAACTTTGGTTACATCGCTAATCCGCATGGTGCTTAGTCGAAATCACCACGGTCACTGATTCAGACGACTGGTACGACGTCAGCTTGGTCGATGGTACGCTCCTCCGTTGGATAGCCTGCTACGACCCATTGCTAACCGAACGAGGATGATTTCTTCTAAGGTTTTAACGTTCCAGCATCTCTGAGGCCTTCTGCCGAAGGTTGTATTCCATCTGAGTGTGAGGGAAACCCCAATGCTCATTGTCCACCAGAATTAAGGACGGGCTTGGATTCCGATGGCATCAATTGGGCCTGTCAGACAGCATGCACAGCTGGGTTTGGGATGGGCCAGTTCCTCGACCAGAGTAACGGGATCCAGAACGCGAGCATCAACTGTTGTCGAGGTAAGACGATCCACTCTCGCTCAAACACTACTCTGATACTGACAGATGGTCCGGAAAGGTCCTTATAATGAGCCGGCACATTGTCCGAAGGATTGTATCGATTACTACGACGTTTTCAAAGATGCCTGCACAAAGTCTTACGCGGTAAGAGCTCTCGGTACTTCTCATTTCAACATTTCGCTGACCTCGCAGGCTACGTCGATCGTGTGTGTAGTTCGCATACGAGTAAGCACAGGACATTTTATTGTATAAACACGAGTCTGGAGCTAAGTCATTACGACCTTATCACAGTGAAGGTTCGGGCAGTGCCTTGCAAACTTGCGCGTTCGGTAATCAAAGCGACTACACCATCTCATTCTGCTCGGATGATCAGAAAGATTTCAAGGGCAATAACGGTAACGAATTAAAATACGTGGACACCATCGCAGACGCCAGCACCTGCGCGAATACTCCCTTGATAGTGAGTTTTACCAAACTTTTATTGTTTAGCATGCGAATGCTCATTAGTGAACATACACGTATTATTCCTTAGGATACATGGTCAGTCGTTGAGGATAGCGCTCAGATAAAACTTGCAGGAGGCAAGGCAATGTCTCCCAACCTGGTACGCGTTAAATCCCCTTCCCGCTTATTTCCTTTGAACCTGAATTTTGCCTGTTTCTGTGTCATCCAGCAACTGAACCAACCAGAGTTCAAGAACGGCTGGAAGACCACCATAGTCAAAGAGTCTAAAACGGCTGTCTACACTGGTGCGAAGCCCACTCCCGTCTCACTGGCCACACTCTCTTCGGGTTCGGACGGCGGAACCACGGCACCTGCAGCACATACTACACCTTCCTCAGCCTCTTCATCGGCCCAAGGAGTCTCTTCCACCCGGCCCGTTGCAATCTCAGTGACAAGTTCGGTGATGGCCACGTCTCAGGACAAAGACCATGCTGATCCGAGCTCGGCGCAACCAACGCGCACCAGCGCGCCTCCTGTCGAATCTCGATCAGGGTCTGATAGCAAGAACCATGGCTATCACACGCAAGGAAACCATGATGCCGATAGTCAAGATGGTAGCGACCGTGAATTGACGGCTGCAGCAGCGATAATTGGCGGTGACGTTACCAGTTTGACCCAGCTACAGTCGGTTGCGCCCACAACCCTGATCACGGCTAACCCTGCTGCAGCAAGTTCCGCTAGGCCTGCGATCTCCCTCTTGACTGCGGTTTCCAACATCTCAAAGGTATCTGAATCATCTGCGACGTCTGTCGCTACCTCAGCGACGGGACGGACGAAGCCGGATCCCGCTGCTACAAGTGGAACTATGTCGATGGACTTTGCAAACAAAGCTTTGAACAACCCTGGTCCAGCCGTAACCAGCGCTACCGGTGCAACGGAAGACACTGTCTCCGACGATACCGACGATACAGTAAACCCGCCTGATCTCAACGCCGCTGCAGCAGTGGTCAATCCAGTCACCTCCAGCAACGCCGCCCCTGCTCAATCTGGTACATCCAGCAACTCCCCTGAACCAACCATCACTACGTTCCCCGCTACACACTCTGCCTCTACCTGCGGACGAGGAAAGAAACGCAGTCTCAGCGGAGCTAGCAAACATCAAAGTCAGAGGAAGAGGAACAATCGGCTCAGAAAACTACACTAGCCTGACCTCACAGACATGTTGTCGGTATATCTTACGGATTCACGACCTCTGAACCTGATTGTACCTGTATGGACCTGTTCGTAAATCGTATCACTTCTTCCCGTACATGCTTGTAGCTTGTAATGTATCTGTACCTATCCCAGACCAATCCATATTTCAATGATAGAGACCAACTACAAGAAGTGCAAACCCTATTGCGTATATCCTTTGAACCTATTTGACTATTCGCCTTGAAAACCCTCATCTCAGTCTACTCAACCGGTTCACTCTCCCGATTTACCCTCCCTCTCAGCCTTGGCTTTAGCCTGCATGATCAATTGCCTCTTCTTGATCGAAGTGGTCATATAAGTCTGTCACAAATGAAAAATCGAAAATCAGCATACGACCATACGAGTGCGTACTTCAAGTGCGAAACTTACCCCGAGGACGAAGCTGACGAGGTTGAACCAGACTACCCATGTTTCAGCGGGCAGGAAAGTTTGAGCAAAGATGATCGCTAGAGGAGAAGAGATCCACATGGACTAAACGACCGTTCGCGATCAGCTACCGAGCTTGAAGTAGGACCGCTTGACATGGCTCACCCTCAAGACACTTGGCAAGCCCATTTGAACGGTCTTGGAGACCGTCTCTGCTGATCTAGCTCCGTTGATGACGGCCATCGAAGCGATATAGACAACAGCGGTGATGGGGGTTTGGATGGATAACATTCCGATCAGTTGTCCGATCTTGGCGATCGCTCCGGTCCTTCCTGCGAACAGCTTCTGGAAGAACCCAACAAAGAAGTGGGAGAGAGGAGCGGAGATGAATGCTCCGTATGCAGCCATCTATAGCAGCATCGCAGGAAAGATGGAATGAGCTTCAAAAGGTCGTGGTGCAAAGACGAAGATAACTTACCTGCAACGCCTTGGAGCTAACTCCAAGCTCACGAAGTAACCCAAGTAACTGAGAAGGAACGATCTTCCTCAGGGAAGAGTTCTTAGCTGGCCATTGCTCCTTCGGGCTCCCGCTCAGGCGGACAGCAAGCACCTCTTGGAGGAAGAACAGCACTCCTGAAGTGTATGACTTGGTCTTCAAAGGTTTAACAGCCAAACTCGTCAAGTACCTGGCGAGGAGACGATAGAAGAGAGGAAGAGCAGGGGGTTGAATGGGAGATGCGGTGGTCGGTCGTAGGATGGACGCGCTGAGGAGCGGCTTGACGGCCTGAGAAGCTGCATTGGCGACCTTTGAAGTGTCTACGCTGCTGGATACTTTAGCTGGGAGAGTTGAAGTGGTGGACATGATTGAAAACGATGTTGAGGGAGTGAGAAGAACCGAAATTCAGGTCGATCTCAAGTTCAAAGTCGATTGAATGATCGCCTGATTGGCAGCGGTGCCCCAAAGAGACAGAGGACGATACCCGGATCGTTCATTACCGGAATACACGAATCACGTGACTTCGATCGCTACAAAGGGTAATAACCGCGGTCAACCTTATCCCAAGATCTCCTTCTTCGCTTCCTCCAAATCGTAGATCGGTAATCCACAAGCGAAATCTCGACAGACTCTCAAACTCTCCTTGACTTCTTTTCCTTCTTTAGTCTCTTTCTCTAGGCGCTCGATGATATCCTTCACGACAGCATTATGCTTGGCCAACTCGTGTGGCGGGTTCTTCGGGTCGATTTGGATGACGACCTTGTTAGGAATATGTGACTCCCCATGCAGGGCGTGTAGAATCGATTGGACGAAAACAGACTCCGGTGTTCCAGTAATGACATACTGCAGTCGCCTTTCAGTCAACCACCATTCTCTTCTCTTCCATACCGGATCTCACTCACCTCCCCGATCCCCCTCACAGCATCCCACGCACCTGCGACAGCCGTAACGATCACATAAGGCGACATACTAACGGTCCCCTCATTACTCTTCAAGATCGACTCCGCCTTGTCTTTGTATTCTGGGTACCGATCCGAGCAATAATGCGCGAGTTGGAAGAGGTTATGTACCGCTACAGACGTTGCGGCAGGTTCCGCTCCGTCCTGTCCGATTCCCATTTTCTCATCAGCGCCACTTCTCAGCCCAAGGAAAAAACGACTCACCTGTGCCTCCTTCATCCGAACCAAGACCAGTTCATCCTCCTCACTAGCCCAATACCCACCACCGTTCTTGTCCTGGAAGACCTCATCCATCTTCTCCTGCAGCCGGATAGCCCAAGTGAGATGTTTCTCCGTGCCCGTCACGCTATACAGTCTCAACAGAGCTTGTATGAAAAAGGCGTAATCGTCCGCTTGGGCTTTCTGTCATTATCAACCATGGTTCAGGGTACTATCAACACCAGTCGATACGAAACCAGCCGGAAACGTACAGGTCCTTTCCCCTCCCTCCAACTCCTCACAAGTACTCCGGTAGATTCATCATACATCTCTTGACGCACGAATTCCGCCGCTCCTTCTGCCAATCTCAGGCATTCGCTAGCAATCGGATACTTGTCCGCTGGGAGGGAAACTGAAGCTTGTGCCATTGCCGTGATCTGTGTGTACATTGTAAAATCAGCTCGAAGATTCTGTAAAGAACAAGGATGGTCATAACCCTTACCATAAGACCGTTCCAGGAGACCAAGATCTTGTCATCCAAATGAGGTCGAGGTCGATTCTTATCCCGGTATTCTCTCAACTTAGGGATCGCTCGTTGAATCACTTGTCGAACGTGATCCGTCGATGACTCGTGTTTAGCGGCGATCTGTTCGTACGATTTCGTTTGATACAACGTATTCTGCGGGATTGAAACCTGATTAGCGCACGGACCGGGACAAAATATGCGATGAGGGATCGAAGCACCTTTCCAGCCAGTTCATCGTGCGCGTCATGAGCAGGGTTCACGTTCCCTTTCGCTTTAACGTTCCAGAACGCAACAGCGATATCCGAATCCTCCCCTAAAACCTGATCGAATTCGTCTTTCGTCCATACATAAAACACCCCCTCTACAATCGCATGTCCACGTTAACATCGAGAACCTTGCATCAATTCGAGATTGAAGGAGACGTACCAGAGTGTCTCTCAGGGTGCTCGAAACTCTCCCCACTATCCGCGTCCTCTGCAGAATAGATCCCTCCCATCTTACTGACCAGATCCCTCGAAACGTACTCGATAATGTCCGCTGCCAAATCCTGGCAGATCTTGCGATTTTCCGCTTGAGGTTCGGGTAGATTGGGGAGTAAAGAATATTCCAGAGCGGAGAGAGCGACTTGACCTTGATCGTACCTGTCCTCCATGAGAACCCTCATCAGCCAAAATGATGTCGGAACCCCGGACCTTTCAATACCCACAACATCTTTTCGAAATGAGGTAACCTGAAATACTCATCGACGCTATACCTAGCCAACCCACTCCCGATCCAATCCCTCACCCCACCCATCCAAAGAGCCTTCAACAGTCTCATCCCCATCTCCGCCGATCGGACACCTTTCTCCTTCTCTTCTTCGGTCGCTTCGGGTTTCCCGTATTGAGCGGCAATTCGGGATAGGAGGACCATGTTTTGGGAAGGAGAGGGGAACTTGGGACCGGACCGGGAGAAACCACCGTTGGCTGGGTCGTGCCGTTTCGAAAGATGACTGAAGATTTTAGTCACTGCCGGTTCGATGAGTTGGGGAAGGTTTATTGTGGAGCTTGACTGTCGATGGGGAGTTCTTGTTAGCAGTATATCGGAGTGACACGTTACAGCTCATAGGAGGACAAACCTCGTCCGGTTCCTGAATCTCTTTCAGTTGCTCAATGACGTTTTTGCCATTAGCCATAACTCTTTCTCGCTCATCGACCCATCTATCATCAATCGATACCTGTCAGCTCATGATATTCACCTCGATCGATACTCGTGACTATACTCACAGCTCGCTGATCTTATCTAATAAGCCCATAAACTTGCCTCTAGGGAAGTAGGTACCGGCGAATACCGGCTCAAGTGTCGGTGTCAAAACTATAACCAAAAACGTCAATTTATGAGGCAAACCGGACGGAATAACTTGAAATACTAACAGATGGACATGGGCCAACCTCCTCCACCCGAAGTAGCCTGTCAGGCAATGAAACCCATCCCATCCCATCCCATCAGCGGACAATCCCGGAGCCGTGTATCCTGCAGTAGACTGACCTGGAGGTAAGTCATATACATGCGGTCTACATCAGGTCTTTCTTCCCGATCCACCTTGATGTTGATATAGTACTTGTTCATCATATCCGCTACCGTCTGCAACGGTTCGTTAGCTTTAGCTTGAGCTTTCTATTTTCTCGACCTTGAAGAAGATAATCACCTCGTCCGAGAAACTCTCAGCTGCCTGAACACTAAGAAATGATTCAGATGGGTAGAAGCAAACTACCAGTCAAGCTTGACTCACTGGCACCAGTGACAACTAGAATAACCCACGCTGAGGAAGATCATCTTATCCTCCTTCCTAGCTCTTTCGATAGACTGGGCGTTCCATTCTTGCCAATGTACAGGGTTGCTCTTGTGCTGTAGTAAATAAGGAGACTTGGCCTTGTCTAGTACGTTCGTTAATGGAGGGAGCTCGGCCTTGTTGAGGGTAGATGTTGACATTTTGCGAGAGTGCGAGATGGACGTGTTCAATGGGGGGAGGTATCGATTCGACGCGGGATGTACTAGTCGTGCGTTCGTTCGGGCAGCTATTCTCGTCAAGTGTCTGGTGGTCGAGAAGGTTATGGCTCTGATCATGCTTATTTAGACTCTGCATCCAGGAAATTTCACAGATCACTCTGCTGACTGAATCCATAGACAGTCGAGGTCCTCTTCACATAAGCTGACGTCAGCGACTGATGACGTAAGCTTGATTCCGTGTTTCAAGTGGTCGGACTAGCTCTTCGAGTAATCCAGCCACGATCACTGAGCACTGTCAATTTGGAGGATTGTACCTCTACATTTCACCTAAATAGGGTTGGTTCTCATGAGTGTAATTCAGTATGTGGCCAGGAGGTGCTATGCCTCTGTCCATGCAAAGATCACTGCCATTTATCGAACACTTGCTACCACCAGGACCACTTGCCCCGAAAATATCCTTGTCTTTTCCTTGTGTTCTTCTCTCATCCCGACCTCTGGTTCAGCCTGAGAGTCAGGGTCAGCCATTGAGAATTATTCTGAGGCAAAACTAAAAGTATGACCGTCAGCTAGCTCCTGTCATATCGTCGACTACGTTAAACATTCCCAAGCTCCTTGTCGATTTTCTTTCGAGTGCTCGTTTTCAAGCTAAAACCCTTCGCCACGCAAACAAGACAACTCATGAGCATCTTCCTGTCATGTGTTGTCTTCGCAGGCTTCCCTTCCGGTATCTCAATTGTGAGGCACTTTCCGGGCCACACGCACATGGTTTTCACTATTGGGATGCGGTACGGATCACTAAATCTTCCAACCGATGCGCCTCAAGAAGATCAACACCGACAATACCGACATGCAACATCAAATCCATCATACACGCGCATCATTACAATCCACCCTTCCAAATCACTCCCCTCTAGCGCTCCAAACCCCGACCTGTCCATCTTCTCCCCCAGCGACCATGACCTCTCCATCCCAATCCACGCTCAAAAGTCTCTCCCCCGTCCCTCCTCCTACGATCTTGTTATCCTTCCTCGGCTGTTTCTTCACGGTAAAGAGGGCTTGTTTGGGGGAACGGATGTCAAAGAGTTGTAGTACTCCGGTGTATGAGGCGGTACATAGGGTGAAGGGGGATGAAGGGTGGGTCGAGATGGAGGGGGTTGAAGCTTGAGTGGGCAGGGTTAGGGAGACGACCGAGGTGGCTGTATAAGTGGGCGTCAGTGAAGATCCTGACCCGATCGTTGGTTGAAGGAAAACATGAGAAACTTACATTCCCTGATATCCCACAGCGAAACCACTCGATCCATATGACCCGTGACGAGCGTCCCACTCCCAGCCATCTGAGCGATACAGAGTGCCGCTCTCTCCTGAGGTCCTTGCTATTCACACGTCCCAAATCACCTATCAGCCATCCTCTTGCCAACCAAAAACCAAACTCCCTCAGAACAGTCGACCCGGACTAACCTTCAAGACCTTTTGTCTCCCTTCATAAGTATCCCAACCCCTCACGCTTCCATCCCAACCGGCACTCCAAGCGTCTGTACCCGTGACGACCGTGTCCCAAATCGCGCCCCCGATCCTCCCCTCGTGTCCTCGCAGTACCAAATCCGGTCTCTTCCTCCACCCGCCCGATCCTGCCTGTGCCAACCCGTTCTCCGTAGAGGTCTTTTCTACCTTACGTTTCTTCCCCAAACGTCTGTCCTGGTTGGTCAAGTAGTTCGTGGGTTCTTGGTTTATATCGTGAATCTTCTCCAAGGGCGAGTCTTTGGTGGGGAGAGCGAAGAGACCGAGGAGACCGTCCCATGAGGCGGACAAGAGTTTGGAATGGTCCGGAGAAGGGGCGATGGAACTGATAGGTCCGCTGTGCAGGTGGAGAGTCATGATCTCTTCCCCCTTGACCTCTTGTTCAGGGTCCAACATCCTCTGCAATGAATCTCCGGGGAGAGAAAAGACGTGGACTTGACGATCCATTCCTCCGGCACCTACGAGGATCTCGTTCTCAGGGACGTAGGAAGAATGAGAGGGGGAAGGGGTCAACCATGAAGCGCAAGTCGCTCCGAGGGAAGTGGGAAGGGGGAGGGTTATGGATGGAGGAGGAACGTCGGGGACGGTCGATTGCGTGAGAGGAATGATTTTCAAGTGAGAGAGGTAGGACGATAGGAGGATGTGTCTGTCGAAGTGATGCACGAGGTTAAGTAACGAAGAACCACGAAAGAGCAAACGAAACGAAACTCACCCTGGTCGTGCAATACTGACTCCCGAAACCCAATCGTCCTGAGGAAAAGTCCCCTGCTCCTTGGGAGGCATCAAGCTCTCCACATACTCGACATTCAAGGTACTCTCCAAATCCCCTCCTCTCCTCTGTTTGACAAACGATTCCAAACTCCCCCTCAAAAGCTCGCCATCGATGATAAAGTCGAAAGGGATGGGCTGATCTGGACCCAAGACTTTGTTGATGAGGGAGGAGAGCTGGAATCGACGCCAGGAAGATGGGAGGAGGTAGGTCGAGGCGGGGATGGTATGTTGAGCATTCCGAGTGAAGAGGTTGATAGGGAGGTTGATATCGGTCGAGGTTGTCGCTGCAGGAGGAGCCGTTGATGTTGTGAGGAGGTCTGTGGATGACATGATGGGGTGTACGTTGGTTCGAGTTCAAAGGGGAAGAAGAGGTCGAATCCGGTCGAGAGAGGTCGTTTTGTAGAAATCAGAGAGAACGAACACTTTCAACTTTGTCAACTTCAACTTTATACATACACGTCGCCCAGGTCCAAATCGCGTATATTCAGCTTACCTAAGCCACAAATAATCAGTTGTGCACTCGTTTTCCGGGTCATTTACCGTCTGGAGCGACGCGTATACACCTGATGAACCGCGGATCACCAGCCATGCCCTCGGGTTGACGACTGACATCAGCGCTCTACGCATCTTCGCATATCGCCTCGAACCCTTTCATCACAATCAAATTCCACTGAAGTCGAGGATATCACCTCTTACTCTCATCTATCACTACATTACTCCCACTATCGTCCACTAGCGAACCATAATGACGGACGAACCTACAGCCAAAGCGATCCAAGTCAAACTAGTCCTCCTAGGTAAGCATCCGGTCCTCGAAATCTCGCAGCATAGCCTTGAGCACTTGCCTATCCTCTCAACCCCTAACATCTACTTTCCTCGACCATCTCACTGACCTCTTCATCACTCTATTATAACGCAGGGGAAGCAGCGGTCGGGAAATCTTCCCTTGTGCTTCGATTCGTACAGGACGACTTCAACGAGAACAATTCTCCTACTATCGGAGCGGCGTTCCTTACCCAGAGTAAGTCACTTTCCCTTGTGGATCCTTTTCTCGAATCGAGGAATCGAGCAAACGATGTCGAGGGATGCATATCCTCTACCTCCTGTTTCCTTTGGATGATATAAGATGAAGATCAAGGCTGAGATATCGATTTGGGATTCTAGAATGTCGACTGGAAGATAAAGTCATCAAATTCGAGATCTGGTTAGTTCTCTTCTCGCTTTCCGTTACCAGGAAAGCGGATCATGATGGCTGATTGTATATCGTACCTTTTCGTTCAGGGACACGGCCGGTCAAGGTGAATAACAGATATCCTGTGCGAATGGTCATTTAAGAGGAAGGACTGATCCACCTTAACTTCATTCCTATTCATCTCTTCCCCCTGTCCATCCACCCTGTCCATCACCTTCTCCTAATCTGAACAAACAAACAATCGAATACGGAACTGCTATAGAGAGGTTCCATTCCCTCGCCCCAATGTATTACCGGAACGCTGCGGCCGCGGTGGTAGTGTACGATCTGACCAAGGCCGTAAGTTTCTTCCTATTCTCCATCAAATTGGATCAAAAGAAGAAAGAAGGAAAAAGAAAACTGACCTCCCCCCTCGCCCGTCCCCTTCCTCCTATGCCCGTATGATAGAGTTCTTTGGACAAGGCGAAAACGTGGATCACGGAATTACAAAGACAGGCGAACCCTAATATCGTCATCGCGCTGGTAGGGAACAAGGCGGATCTGATCGATGATAACCTTTCTACTGGGACGGTCAAGGGTGATGCGGAGGGAGAGGGGGAGGGGGAGGGGACGGAGCTGGTCTCCCCCTTTGGTACGAAATCGGCAGGGACTCAAGGGGATGATGATGATAATGATAACGATAACGACGATGAGGAAGGGGAAGAGAGAAATGTGGAGCCTACTTCGACGGCGGCTGAGGTCAAGTCGTCCAATGCCCGACAGGTTTCGAAGGAGGAAGTCGAGGTTTACGCACGGGAACAAGGAGGGATCCTTCTGTTCGAGGCGAGTGCGAAGACTGGTAAAGGTGTTCAGGAGGTTTTCACGGAGATCGGTCAGTCCGCTTCGTTCATCCTCGAGTCGTCCTTTCCCAGAGTACTGATCGGCACCTCTTCTTGCGATCATCCAGCCAAGAACTTGCCTATAGAATCAATGCAATCGAAACCGACTGGTACTACCACGGGTAACGCGGGGAACCGACGAGGTGCGGCCGGTGCGGCCGCTGGAGATTCTGGACGTGTCAACCTGGGCGCTTCGGCTGGGGGTGAAGCGGGGAAGAAGAGTGGGGGTTGTTGTTAGATCACCCGTCCGGTTCTCGTCTTTGCAGGCGGTAGTGTGTATGTATTTTTCTCTGTTATTTAGCTCTGTGTGGTCTGTTTGTTGTGATTTATCGAGACGTGCCCATATCGCCATATCGCTGGGATTGGACTCGGAGCTTGATCGTGGCCCAGGTTGACTTGGCTGTTTACGATTATTTGCATCCGATTATCAACACCCAACGCGTCGTTTCCCCAGATTCGAATTGGTTGAAATGGGGAAATCACAGCGACGGACACGCAGATTGGGGTCTGACGAGGGTTCAGACAGCTCATCCCATCACAAGTGACCAGCATCAGTAGCATCTCGTTGTCCCTACACACATCGGTATCTAACTACAACCACAACTCGCTATCCCCGTTGGAACCAACCCGAACGGACAATCACATTCCTTCAACGAACAAGACCCCGCGAGTTGAACTACATTCCACCCGAAATCACCACCTCTTCTATCCCCTTTCTAACACAACCCACTAGATCAGACTAGAGAATTCATTCAAGATGGCTCCTATGGAAAAAGGTTTCAGTTGGTCAAACATCGCAGTCGGTAAGTCCCCCTTCCCCTTCCTTCCTGGCGAGTTCGGACCGGTCGGGTCTGTTCGGGAATGATGGGATTCGTGAAAGGAGTGATCTGGTTGGCTGATCGAGATACGTCCTCTGTGCCTTTTGAATTGAACAGGTGCTACGATGAACATGGTACGTTCTGATGTGGATCAGGTGGGAGTGTGTGGTGACGGTTACTGATCATATATGCTGCGCTTGGAATGCCTTGATCATCACAGTTTGTAAGTTCTCCATCATCACACCATCCTCTCTTCGTGACCAAGATCTAACTAATCGACTCCTGCTTATACAGGAAGTAACCACTCTCGGACAACCCCTCGAAGTTCTAAAGACCCAAATGGCAGCCAACCGATCTCAATCCATGCTCACTTCATTCCGTACCGTCCTCTCCCGTGGAGGTCTCACCGGGTTCTATCAAGGACTCATCCCCTGGGCGTGGATCGAGGCTTCCACTAAAGGAGGTGTACTGATGTTCGCCAGTGGAGAGATCGAGAAGAAGGCGAGGGAGAGAGGGTTGGGCGGGGCCGCTGCGGGTTTGTTGGGAGGGATGGGAGGAGGTATCGCTCAGGCTTACGCTACTATGGGTAAGTTTCGGGATCTTTTTCTGTCGACCCTATCTCTCCCTAGGTACTGACCTCGAGACACTCGCAGGTTTCTGTACCTGCATGAAGACGGTAGAGATCACTCGTCACAAGCAAGCCGCCAGTGGTGTAAAGCCCCCCGGTACTTTCCAAGTCTTCATGGACATCTACCGTCGAGAAGGGATCAAGGGGATCAACAAGGGAGTCAACGCCGTGGCCGTAAGACAAATGACCAACTGGGGTAGTCGGTAAGTGCCCCCCGTCCAGCAGACTATCAGGGAAACGGAGAAACTGAACCTCCAATCCATGCGAATCGGGTAGAATGGGATTCGCTAGGCTCGCTGAGAACTCGATTAGGAACATGAGGGGAAAGAAGGAAGGAGAGAGTTTAGGTGCGATGGACAAGGTCTTGGCTAGTTCTATCGGAGGAGCTCTCGCGACCTGGAACCAACCTATCGAGGGTGAGTACCCAGCGTTTTGATCTTTTAATCTTCCTTTACGATTTACTTTTTGCTGACCATTAATCGCGTTTTCAACCGCATCCAGTCGTCCGAGTGGAAATGCAATCCGCCATGAAATCGACCGACCCCATCAGGGCCGCTCAGAAGAAGACGATCGCCAACACTCTCTCTTACATCTACAAGGAGAACGGGATCAAGGGTTTGTACAGGGGTGTGACTCCTCGAATCGGTTTGGGTGAGTCGCCGTTTCCTCTTATCGATTGGAAGAACACGGAGGATTAGGTTATTGAGAATGGTTTTGGTTTGCGGGGAATAGGGATCTGGCAGACGGTCTGTATGGTCTCTTTTGCCGATTACGTCAAGGCCGCGTGAGTCTGCTTTACGCTTTTCTTTCATCTTCTCGTCCCCCGGTATTGAGCGTTCTGTCATTCATAGCATCAAGGGTACTCCTGAACCCGTCGCGGCCGTTTTGAAGAAGTAAGACAGACGGTCGAAAGATTAGTCGCTAGATGAATCGAGGATACCCAAAAACAACAACTACGAACGAACACATATACATAAAAAGAGTAGGAAGGGGGAGATAGTTAAGGATCGGGTCGGGCGGGCTGAATTGTTGGGGGGTGGAGGGATTTACGATTTCTTTGGTTCTCGGGGATATACGGATTTGGGTTTTATTTCATTGCATGATTACCTTTGGCGTTACCGGCCTGGGTTACCTGATCGATCTACACTGCCTGGTGTCCGACATAAGGGGGCAGAATTAGCGATGAGAGTTGTATGGCTCGTTTTTCAACCTCAGGCTTGACCAGTTGAACTTTCTGCCGGCGACTGTCCTACATCAGGCCATACCTTGTGGCGAACGTATTTGCTGTTCTGCTTCACAGACGTCAAACAAGCCTCTCGTTATTGGATATCACGTACAACATCGGTTCACGGTTCGATACAATCCGTCTCCCCTTCATACCTCCCCCTTCTTGATCTTTCCATCCTCATCGTAAAAGATCTCCTTGGCCTTTACGCATCTCAAGTGATTCTTCCCCGAGAGAGACGTGTCGTGGTAGAACAAGAACCACTTTCCCTCATGCTCGACGATGGAATGATGCGTCGTCCATCCCTGAACGGGTTCCAAGATCCGACCTTCATAGGTGAAAGGACCGTAGGGAGAATCCCCCGTCGCGTACACGAGGAAATGGGTATCCCCCGTCGAGTAGGAAAAGTAGTATTTCCCTTTATACTTGTGCATCCAGGCGGCCTCGAAGAACCTCCTCTCGTGATCATCGGCCTTCAAGGGTTCTCCGGTTTCGGGAGCGAGGATGACGAGTTCTTTAGGAGTCTCCGTGAAGGTATGCATATCCGAGCTTAGTTTCGCAACGCGTGGCATGAGTGCTTGAACGTCCCCGGAGAGTTCTTGAGGCCCTTGCCAGGCCGGATCGAACTTTCCAGGGGTCTGCCAGCATTGTAACTGTCCACCCCAGATCCCACCAAAGTAGAGGTACGCTTCGTTATCCTCATCGACGAAACTGGCCGGATCGATGGAATAGCTTCCTTCGATATAGTTGTCATCGGGTTTAAAAGGACCCTCGGGTCGATCGGATTCGGCAACACCGATCCGGAAGATCCCTTCCTTGTCCCTGGCGGGAAAGTAGAAGAAATACTTGCCATCCTTACAAGCGGCATCCGGAGCCCAAAGTTGTTTACTGACCCAGGGGACGTCGGTCCCCTTGAGGGCGACACCGTGATCGGTCACCTCGCCTCCGACGGTGGGGAGCGAGAAGACGTGGTAATCGTTCATATCGTACTGGTCCCCATTGTCGTTATCCTCGATCCCGGTATCGCGATCGTGTGAGGGGTAAACGTAGATCTTGCCCTCGAAAGAATGGGCAGATGGGTCAGCGGTGTAGAGATGGGTGACGAGTGGTTCGCTGGACATGATGAGATGGTCGAGTACGTTTGTGTGGTTGAAATTGTTGAAAAGTGGTCGAGTGCATCTTCGTTCAGAATCAAAAGTGTATTATATAGTCGGCAGCCAAGATCAGGTGGCTCGGTTCATTCATCGGTAGATAACTCGTCAGGTTTCATTACCGGATATCCACCTTTTACCCCGCAGTAACGAAACCGGGTCTCCAGATGTTGTCATTCATTTCGAGCGATTTCAACGACGTAGATGTTCAGAATCTGTTGGATCATACCATGCACTGTCGAGTTAGGAACCAGGTGCACTGAGCTCCTTGCAGCCATATGATATCTATAGGGATTTGGGACTAGCAGGAGAGCGCGGGAACTATACACTTGCTGTGTTTTGTTTTGCTATACGGTTGTCCGTCCGCGACCACGTATCGACAGCTCATCAAGCTATGCTCTACACGTTCTACACGCATGGTAGAGTGATCAGATAACTTCTCAGCATGTGTTTAAACATGGGACATCGTGGCAGGTCAGGTCGAATCAACACCAAGATCTGTCCCATTCGCATCCAGGGTTCCCAACAAGCACATGGCCCAAATGTACAGACCCGACCATATCGGGTCCCATTATCTGTTCTATGGACTCCATTCCACTCCCTGCCTTCCCTGTCGTACGTTTTCGTATTCTCGAGCCATCCCGGTCAACAAAATCACCCAACCGCTGATCTTTCCGGGGTTACGGTGGTTCCCGGACCCTCACCTCAGACTCACCGCACCGCGAGGAGGATTAGGACAAGGACGAATTCGCCCGAGGTTCGGCGTCCATCGCGCTTGTTGATGATCTCCTCTAGCGGACTGTTCCAGATGGTAGGTCCTTTGTCTTGAAACGTCAGATTGAGAGGTATTACGGGGAAAGCGAAGTCTTCCGATAGTAAACAGGATGATACGATGTAGCAGCCCGAGTGCGTCCGTTCCTTCACCGAGTTGTCCCTTGATGGACTTGGTTGTCGTGTATAAAGGGGTCGTTCTACATCCTCAAAACCTCAGTATACTCAGAAATGGTTTCATCAGAATCAAACCAAACCGAACTTTACCAATCCAAATCAAACCAAACCCGATCACCTCCCCTAAACCCACAAAACAACAACCCTAACAAACAATGTCAAACTTCTTCGAAGGGAAAACAATGTACGCCCACGCAAAACCCATCGGTCTCCTCCCCAAAATATTCTGGGTCATCGGCACGGGCACCATCGCGTACGCAATGACGGATAGGTACATCATATCACATGAAGGAAGACCTAAGTGGAACCAAGTGATCGCTGAAAGGGTACGTTGTCCTCCGCTCTGAGGGCGAAAAAAATGCGGGCGCTGATCGTTTCTTTTTGGGGGACTTAGCATAATCGACCTTACCCTTCGTTCGAGACGAACGGGCTCATGGAGGGATTCGGGAGGAATAAGATCGAGTGAAATCGTTCTTCCGACAATTCAATTTGCCCCGACGGAGGAAGCATGGAAGACGACAGAGGATTGAAGGATTAGAGGTGTACGAATTGAGAATCGGATTTATGTATTTGTAAACACTTTGTCTGTATACTATCGATTGGCCATCAATTAGACTGGGATTGGGCTTTGGTTCAGTGGTCTTTGAGTTGTGCATTCAGGATACCTAGACGCCGGCGCTACACGATGAGCGGTGGACAAGACAGAGAACGTGATTGTCATACCAGATACCAGATGCTTCTCTGAGATCTCAGAGATGGGCACGACGGGACCGTCCAACGAGATGGGGCAGATATCAAATAGAAAAAGTTGAGCATCGTGTGAGTCGTCGCCCCGCTTGTATCGCTGTAAGCGTGGCCGAGTTTTTACGGAGGGGGAGCTTACCTGTTATCAGGCCGCGGATTATAGGATCCAAAACCATACTTTATTTATGCCAGGCAGGAAGATACGATGTTTATTAATGCTAGTATCGGTATCTCACGCCTTTGGGGAACCTGTCGTTCTGCATGTTGTAGAGGTTACTCGCGCTTCTCGAGTGTTATAAGCCCTAATCACCTTGATCTTTAACCCATCTGCACCAGACATTCTCGAGAAGCCCGGTCCGAATCTATTAGCGACAGTACGAAACTTTCTTCTCTCGAGCTACAGGTTTTCCTTATACAATTCTCTCTTACAATCCTCTCTTAGCGGTACAGATTCTTTCCTTAGACGAAACCTCCCGCGCCGGAACCAGATGAGCCGTAGGGTAGGAATTTGAGCATGTCCTTGTTGATATCCTTGATACTGTTCGTACCCGCCATTTGCATGCTACAGTAAGATGAAAGTCGTCGTTCGATATCAGCGGGACGTTTGCACGACAAGCGAGAGAAGACTTACGTCAAATCGAAATCTGCCAAAAGGGACTTCATCACGTGTCGAACTCCCGTTTCTCCTGCGATAGACATTCCGTAAATCCAGAGTCGACCGATAAGGACCGCCTTGGCCCCTAGAGCCAGGGCCTGTTGAGCTGCATATCAGCACGGTGGACAAGATTGCGGACGGCATGAAACTCGCCTTGAAAACGTCTGCTCCACCTCGGATACCAGAATCGAAGATGATAGTACCTTTATCCCCAATGGCTTCCACAATCTGATCGCACATCGACACTCTTCAATTGCAGATCCGATTGGTTCGATCCATAAAGAGACTCACCTCGGGAAGCGCGTCCAAACTGGCGATCGCGCCATCGACTTGTCGTCCAGCGTGGTTCCTATACAAAAATAACCCTTGAGCTTGTCATATCACGAGCGTATGCTATTTGTCAGAGGAGACGACGTACGAGACGACAATTCCGTCGCAACCGATATCGATCGCCTTCTTGGCATCAGCAGGATGCTGAATTCCCTTGATCAAGAATGGTTTACCCCCCGACATGGCCTTCCATTTCTTGCACAGCCTGTTCTCAACTCGCCTTTCAGTGTCCTATACCTTTCATTAGAAGAGGTATCTGCAATGACTCACTGCTCCGCCTTATCCCAGCTGAACGCTCGACCGTGCCAAACAGAAGTATCGATCCACATTTCACCCGTCTCCTTCGGGTGAGTCTCTTTGGACATTCCCTTGGCTGCCATTCTTTTCTGGAAGACAGGATCAGACCACCCGAGTTCTGCCCCGATACCCCTATTCCCGAAAAAACGCATGGAGGTGTCCATCAGTTCGATCTGTATACAGGGCGATTATGGAGACTCACTTGTAGAAGGCGTAGTTCGAGTTGGCAACATCGTCGTGGCGCCAACCTAATTGCCAGGCTGAGACGCACATCGCAAATGGGGGAGTTCAGGTCAGACCATGTCGTGATGGATATCTGATCAAAGATACGTACTGTCAACGGTCCAGATACTGCTCCACAGCGTGATCTCTGGTTAGTATAAACTAATATGCGACTTATCGTTGTCTCTTACCAAGCAGTAAACCCGTTGTCCTGGGAAAACATGAGAAGAAGGTATATCAGCCGAAGCCTCATTTCCGAGATATCTACCCATCTTCGACCCACCAAAGCACGCTTCAACAAACTGTCCTCGATCTCCTCATCAGGCGGCAGGTAAAGCTGAAAGAACCTGACACCTTCGCCGTTGGCCTTTGCGACATCCTCGATCGACTGCGAGGCAGCGGTGGACAAGCAATAACCGAGGTTCAGTTCCTTGGCTACGGTAGCTGCGTTTAGTTCTCCGCGCTGGAAGACGAGTGAAGGCTTGGTTAGAACTCCTGAAGGACGAAAGCATCCCAGGATATGGATGAGCGTACGGGATGGTAGATTTTCTTAATATAGAACAGGTTAGGAAACGACTCTTCAGATAACGACGAGCGATGTTTAGCTTACGTTGATTCCAACCGGAGCGAATAAGATGGGAGCATCCAGCTATCGAGGATGGAGCATCAGTCAATGTGTTCAGCTGGGTTTCGTTTGTGCTAGCAATGTCAGGATATCTATTCTTACCTTGTGTCCAAAGAGCTCGACGGTAGTGTCCCTTGCATTCGTGTCAACTAGCATACGAGGAACGATCTTCCAACGGTAGAAAGCTGTTCGCACAGATCAGTACCGCAATCCTCCATTTGTACCTCTGACAAGCTTACACTCTCTGTTGGAACGATGAGTATGACTCTCTCCAGCATTGGAATGAGCGTAATACCATCCTCCTTGGCTGAGCTTCTCTTTTGCCAAGATTTCAAGCTGCTCAGGATCAGTATTGAAAAGTGGGTGTTCCTCTTTCTTGGCAAGGTCGAAGCAATCCTTGCGGTATACGTCGAAGTGCGGTGTAGGTCGAGCGGGGAGGTTTGACTTGTCCATTGTCTTGTGATGATTGATGTGTACGTGTGGGCTTGTGAGGGAGTGTTAGTCGAATGGGGATTTATGACTCTGAGCTGATGTTTACAAGTATATGAAAGATCTGAGCGGATCTGTGTGTATATATGATCCTGATGTGAGATGACGCATAGCCGTTAGCATCTCCTCAAGTCAGCCGTCATCTAGAAATAGCTGACGATTGTGGTTGTCGTCCGGCAGCGGAGCCCCGTCTGTCTTGTCTCGTCGTCTGCGGGGTTCCGCAGGTTGAAGGTGTTTTCCAAGCTTGTGAACCTCCACCCACTCTCTTGTCCTGCTTGTTCTGCAGAGCGAGAACCGGTCTAAGACGATTGGAAAAAGGTATCAACCGGGGAATAGGTCGTTCGGTATCATCCGGCCGACCCGCGAAATGATGACGAATACGGATGGATTCATTTATACAACCGCGACAACCGACGACTTAGTGTTGCTTATTTGGCCGGATACTCGCAGGAATGACACGTCACCGATTTTGCAAATATAGCGGTGATACGCTCGGTTGCCAGTGCACCCGCTGATCGCCTAGCTCTTGTCCTGTAGATCCAATCGCCCTCACCTGGAAGAGAAAAAGGATGGTCTTCGGCGGGCTCTGGGGCCGTTGGGTTTCAGTCCAAGTCGCTCAGTAGCCCAAGCGTATCCTGCCTGGACGCATCAGGTTGCTTGGACATCCAGACAATCGTCCGTGGGTGATATACCAAGGCACGCTTCCGATTCTAAAAAGACGATCAGCATAAAATGGGTATCATATTCTTCGGGTGCGACCATCATACAATCAGATTATACGCTACGACCTCTGCACTTCCAGGTCGGTCCTCGACTCTTCGTTTCCTCCTTCGCCAATTCTTTTCTGTTACACTTTTCCGGATTACAGTGAGACGGTCACAACTCCCGCTGCGACCTTCAGAGGCAATAGGGGAGAAGCATCAAGTAAGGATGCTCGTTTTTGTTTCTTCTGAGGTGGGATTTGTATTTGGAAATCTACGGTGTACACATAGCCAGTTTCAGTACAGACAGACCTCATAAGTCCGAGAAACTACATGAACTGACCTTCTTCCTCATCCACCACTTCGTCCATTTCACCCTTTACCAAATCATTCACTTCATCCTCATCCAACTGATTCTCCTGCTTAACCAATTCATCCGGATCTTTCGGTACCTCCCAGCTGAATCTCGCTCCACTTTCAATCGCTCGTCTTAACATCTTCTCTTCCTTTTGAAGATCTTGCATCTCCAGCTCTCCTTGTCGCAGTGACCGTTCCGCTCTCAATTTCTCCCGAGGTGATAAGGCGGAAGAGAGATAGTATCGCATCATCTGGATGGATTCTGAGATTTCTTCTTGCTCCTCCGTAACAAGAAAGAGGTAGGAGGAGAGGATTTTAGAACGATGATTGACGACTTCATCAGGCGTAAGGATGTCCTCGGGAGTAAGAGCTCGAGGGGGAAGTCTCTTCCTTGCGGAGCGTAATCGTCGTGCAGGTTTGGATTTCCTCGGTCGAGAAGGAAGTAAGACTATTGGTCGACCTGAATCTGTGTCTGATTCTGATTCATCATCGTGCTCCGGCCCATCATCATTGTACTCTTCATCCTCCGACTCCTCACTCGATGATTCTACTTGTTCGATCTCTTGAACCTCGGGAGTAGGTCGGAATTTCTGCTGGATCATCAAGTCCGTAGGGAATTCCCAAACGAAAGGATGGAAAAGACCGAAATTCTTGGCCCATTTTCTGAGATGGTCGGGAGGAAGAGTTGGCGCTCTAGCGGCGGTAGGATTACCATCTTCACTATCACTATCGTTGATATATTCTTCACTATCATCCCACATGACGTAGATCCTGGGAGGTGCTGGACGAGTGAGATCTTCCGAAAGTAAGACGAGTAGGAAGTCCGCGACCTAAAAGAGAGGCTTGTTTACGTTTTGACTCGACGTGTTTGCATCCGGGAATGGCCACATCACGTTTTTGACGTTCAGGTGGAAGTTTCATATTTCGTTGCTCAAGTCTGAACCAAACCGTCAACCTTACAAGCATATCACAGTGATGTTGTATTACTGATGTTGAAGTTTCATCTTTGCCCCTATGCTGCCCACAGAACCTATGAGTAGTCCGGGTCAGTCACCAGTACTGGCACTTGTTGCACAATGCTTATATGTGGTGGGTGGAAAAACCTGAAGGATACTGAGAGCGGATGGGATACGGACAGCGGGAATAACAGGGTGACGGAGAACCTCAGCGACGATAACGGGGTGAGAACCTCGGCGGGAATGGTTTATTCAAGCGTATGAAGGCAAACGTGAAGGACAAAAAGAAAGCAACGTGAAGGGCAAAAAGAAAGCAACGTGAAGGGCAGGAAAGCGGATAGAAGTTGTATAAATTGGAATTGCAATGGAGATACAATAACTCATGGTTCCAACTGGTCCACTGCGTCTGGTGCACCGCGTCTGCTGCTCTGCGCATCGGATGTACATCCCTCGCAGGTTCCTCGGGTCATTGGAATGGTTACAATATCTCGGGGAATTGTGAGGCGAGGCAATTTTGTCCATCCGGATGCCAGCCAGATTGATGCTCTCAGCCCCTTACTTTCTCCTCCAAACAACGATCCTTTCAATCCCCTCCTTGTACTCCTCCCTCTTAGTCCTCGCCTCCTCCACCCCCACATCCACACCCCAGACCCTCTCCCATTCATTATCCAATAATTCATCGTAAATCTCCTTACTAAGCGCATAAGGAGGACCTCCTTCTCTACTGGGATCCAGTGGGAATTGGAGCGTTATGAGTATACTACTGGGGTGCGAGAGATGGGCGTAAGAGGAAGCCCAGTCTTTTCGGAGCACAGGGGGGAGGGCGCATAAGAAACTGTTTTTTAGGATCAGTGTAACGGGAGAATAGGAAATTTGATGATCAGTAAACGCCCATCATGCGGGAAGAGGGAAATAAAGGTGGACTGACGTGTAGTCGTAAAACACATCGAACCCACCCTCGGGCCGTGAGAGATGGAAGAAATCGCCTAGTTCCACTTGGGCTTGGGCGGTAGGCTGTAGTGATTGAGATTTGATCCATCTGGTACGTTGATGGATAAAGAGTCAACATGGTTCAAACGAGAAAAGTGAACTGGAATAGAAAGGAGCAAGAGACTGACTGGTTCGCCGCCTCTACGGCTTTAGGGGATATTTCTAAACCGGTCGTGTTCAACCCTCTCTGTGCTAGGGTGTGAACATCATACCCCTAATCCGTCCTCTCGATCAGTCTTTCCCGACCTATCGATAGGCCCAAGGGAATGATAACTCACTCGCCCGCACCCTGGAACAAGCGCCGATCCTTCCCTCGGAATATCGGGAACTCCTTCGGTCCCTGCTTGTGAGAGCAAGCGGACTAGAGCTTTGTGAGAGTATCCTTTATCGAAGGGGATGTTGTTCTCTACCCTATCAGCACGAGATTGAAGGAGGTAAGGGGAGGTCTTAGCGGGATGAACGTTAGGATGGAGGGGGACGGGACTAACCATCTTGCGTTCCAGGCTAGGAAGGGTAGGAAACAGCTTAAAACGATCTGGGATTAAACTTTATATGAATACTATGAGGACGACTTACAGTCTTGATCGGTTTTATGCAAGTCGGAATTACCGCTCATATTTGACAGTTGCGATCGAGCTTACTGTAAGTGTAGAAGGGGGGTATGATTAGAACGAATTTCAATAAGACCGAGCTGCAGAGTCCTGTCCCGTAAATCGCAGGTGGACGGCTATGTTATATCGTTTCTATATTTCTATAGCTATCTGTCCGCAAGTCTACGATTAGTAAAGTAATGCAGGTCATTACTTACCGCACGATCGTACGGTTCTCCGGTAGACTCAGCTCACACTCGACTGTTTACTTTGTCATGTCCTATTTTGATTAGCCATTTTAGCTGACCATACTGTCTAAACCATCAGAGTATCGGACGACGAGCTGGAACTGGCTGCGATTCTGAGTCTTCGGCAACTCAGGAAGCCACAAGACCAAGCTCCAGTCAGTCTGAGTGCAGGTAGAGGCAGGTCTGGTGAAAAGGTACCGATGTAAAATATCGCGGACTGGAAGAACCGTAGGTTCGGGCCATGGGTCACGCAGTGGGTGAGATGTAACCATATGCATCGACACGCATGGACAGAGCACCTCGAGCTCTGCCATATCTGTTTTGTCGCAGAATGCCGCATTCATCTTGTCAACGCATTGCTCGATGCAAATGGATTGGTTGTGTTGGCACATGTTGGCACATATCCGTGATTCGTCATTGAACCTGACATGTTATTCTACCACGACCAGTCACTTTCACCACGACGCTCGATCGTCCCGATTCGCCTCTTCATCTCGACATCTCAACCAAACACATCGTTCCCCTCTACGCTTCCCTTTCTTCTGAAACAAACACCAAACACACTAATACATCAACCACACAACGCTCTACATGCCTCGTCAATCCTTCCCCGATTTCCTTGACAGCCCCTCCCGGGGTTCTCCTCGAGGTCGAGGCGGTTTTCGAGGTGGTGCAGGAGGAGGAGGAGGGTATGATTCCCCCACCGGCGGTCGAGGCGGAAGAGGCTCCGGGAGAGGTAGAGGGACTGGAGGAGGAAGAGGGAGAGGAGGGAGTTTAAAAGCGGATTACACGGCAGTCAGGCCTATCGATTATAGTACAATCAATAAGGAGAATTATAAGAATCTTAACGGTTAGTCTCCTACTCCTTTCCTTACGCCTCACACAAGGTTCTTCTTACTTATCGGTGCTCTTCGCGTAACAGGATACAATCCATCACCCTATGAAAACGCACCTTCAACGCCAGCAAGAAGCGGTACTCGAGCACGAGGAACCTTCACCCCAACGCACCGAGCCACCCCACCTCAATCCGGTAACGCGACCCCTTCATCATCTACTCAAGTCCTAGGCTGGTCCAATTCCCCATCATCTACAAGAGGTTCTTCCCCCCGCGGTGGAGGACTCGGGTTCGGAGGCCTGAACACGAGGGGTAGAGGAAGAGGGGCGATCAAACAGATGTATGGGGATGTCCAAAACGCACGTGGGTTTAAGCAGGAGAAGACCGCGGGAGGGAGAAAGGTGGTAGATATGGGTGCTCCGATTTTCGTCAAGGCTGGAACTTTGTTTGCGGACGAAGAGCATCAGCCTGATAATACCTTTGATCCTGGTACGTTTTGTCATCGGAAGGCTCGCCTGTTGACGTTTTCGGGCTCATATCGATTGTGGTCTCTTAGCGGGAACGAATACTAAGCCGGAGATCACAAACGAATCTAAATCGACTGTACCCGGTATCGGATTCAGATCCTCGACTCTACCAACCCATACCTCTTCCCCCCTACGTGCTCACCCCGTAGAGAACTTGAATGAGACTACGGTCGATTCTGATTCGGAAGCTGATACGGAGCAACAGGAAGATATGGATCATGTCGATTCTTTCGTCTTGGCTTCAAACGATTCGGATGCTATGGTTAAGGAAGATGAGGGTGCGGATTTGGTAGAATCTTTTGACAAGGTTACTATCGCTACGGAAACTATCGAGATGACTAAGCAGTTGGAGACTGTGGTTGCTCCGGTTGAGACGGAGCCGCAGGAGACTCAACAATCCGAAGTCTTGACGGAACAGATGGCCGATCTTACTCCTACTCCGACGAATCAGCTGGAGGTTGTTGCGGAGATGGAGACGGTCGAGGAACCGCTCTATTATATCGATACCGAACCTGGTCTTCCTGATCAAAACGAGTCCATCATGTTTGATGCGGCCGGATCAGCTCCTCTGGGGGAAATCAGCATGGCGACTTCAGACGAGGAGGAAGAGATCGTACTAGTCCCAAGGAAATTCAAGAACCCTGAGCCTATCTCTCTTCCCGCTGAACCCGATTACGTCTTATCGAAGGATGACAAGCCCCGTGAAACGCTCACCGAGAAGTTTGGAGGGAAGGGAAAGGAGAGACCGGTCGCTACGACCAGTACGCCTGGGAAGAAATCTAAACAAGTTCGGGATGCGTTCAGCGCGGATGAGGAGACCACTACGGCTGCCAAGGGTGGTCCGAAGAAGAATAAAAAACAGGCGAAGCGGGAGAAGAGGAAGAATAGGAAGGATGAGAGAATGAAGAAGACTGAGGGGATCATGAGGCATAAGATGCCTAGGATGGATAGCGATGTTGAATGGGGAAGCGATGGGCCTCCCGAAGTCCATACGCTCGACCAAATTGAGACGGACGAGGAGGACGCGGTTCCTGTTGGTCTTGGAGCGAAGAAGGGATTGGCAGGGCTGAGCACGAAAGGACTGACGGGGAGGAAAAAGAGGGAGATGGAACTTCTCATGGATTACCTAGAGAATACTGTTGGCGTCGAGGAGGAATCAGAGGTTGAGATGCAGGATCAGAAGAGTAAGGCGAGGAAGGACTCCGGGTCGAGCGTTGCAGAGGATATCGATTTCAACGCCATGACCGCTTTCGCCAAGGGGATGGAACAGCAAAACCAGGTCACTATCGACGATATCAACGATGCCAAGCGATTACAAGAAGAAGATGAGGATGAGGGTGATTGGGTTGACTCTTCTGGCAGCGAACTCACCGACGATGAAGGCGACGAAACCGAAGCTCGACCGGGACTCGGCGCGAAGAGCAAGAACAGGAGCAGACTGGCCGAGGTCGCTCCTGGCTTGCTTAGAAGACAGGTTGATGACGGGATGGACGACAGTTTCTCCGTTGATTCGGAAGACGACGAGGATAGCACTGATGACGATGGTGTCGAGATGGCCGGGATGGGTTGGGCCGTCCCTGCCTCAAGTGACAGCGACTCGGAAACCGACTCAGACGAAGACGTCGGAGACGAGATGGACGACATCTTCAAGGGCAAGAACAATACTTGGGCCGAAGCTGCCGATGACTTTATCACCGCTATGGACGAATTGGTCGGGGATGACGACCTTATGTTGAGCACGGGCAAGAAGTTTGAGAAGAACAAGTTGTTCCGGGCGATACAAAACGGCGATTTCGGTGATGATTGGGCCACCAGTAAGTACAGTGTTTTATTTCTTTCTAGCTCTCTATTGACTGAGACCACATTATCTTCGCGTCAATCAGAGCCCGCACCAAAGGGAAAGAAGAACAAGCTCAAGGGCGTTCCTAAAGAGCTGCAAGCGCAATGGGAGAAAGATCGACAAGCCAAGGCCGACAAGAAGCGTCAGCGAGAACTGGACCGGGTCGAGCAGCAGATGAGCCTTTACCCCGCTATGAGGAAACAGGGAAAGAGCAAGGGCAAGCGCAAGGAGATCTACTCGATCGACTCCAAGACTGCGGGGATGCTTTCTGCTAAGGAGATGGCCAAGATGTTCGATATCGATTCCGATTCCGAGGACGACTTTGGATTTGGCGGTGGATATAGCGGAAGGAAGAAGGGTGGCAGAGGGAAACCTCCCGTCACCGACCTTATCTCCCTCAACGCAGAGATTCGAGTCTTCCTCGGTGATCTAGGCAAGACTACCATGTCCCTCCCCGCAATGGACAAGTTCAGTCGGAAAAAGGTCCATGAGATCGCCGATTGTTATTCCCTGAAGTCGCAGTCGAAAGGAAAAGGAAACAACCGATTCCCTATTTTGATCAAGACTTCCCGCTCAAGCTTGGAGATGCTGAGCTTCAAGACTGAGAAGAAACTGGACGCTATTCTGGGCGCCCGCAGTCAGGGAGACTTCTACAAGGCCAAGTATGCCAAGAAGGAAAAGAACGCGCTACCAGGCTCGACGGCGAGAACAGGAGCTGGTACGGTTCGTCACAAGGATGGAGATGCCGTGGGCCATGGGGCTTCGGCGATTGGGCAAGATAACATTGGGCATCGGTTGTTGAGCAAGATGGGTTGGACTGAGGGGGCGAGGATCGGAATGTCCGGAGGACTTGATGTTCCGTAAGTACCGAAACAGGTGTTCGTATCACACAACTGGAGACTGACGGAGATCGTGTTACAGTATTGTCGCTATCGTCAAGAACACAAAGTTGGGTTTGGGAGCTTGATGTGCCTTCATATGCATTGTGTAGCATTACGTTTAGATCATCCTCAGAAGTCAGCATCAGAAATAATCAAAGCATGTTGTATACCATATATGTCGCAGTCGTGTTGCCAAAGGTATAGACATAGATGGACTTGCATCGATTTCGAGGTATATACGGTCAGAACTAGATCAATTTGTTGGCAAGAGGCCTCGACGAGGAGGGTTGTTCATTTACAAGGTTCTCAAATGATTATAAGCCTGATCATAGCCCATAAGCAGTTACTTCAGCCGTGAAGTTTAGAACATTCATATTACCGATCATGCAAGCCGAGAGTCGAATGAACGTTGCCGTGTAGCTGCATAGGGTCCATTTGCTGTTTCACTGCGAGCCAAGTGCCAAGCGCGCGTCAGTTTATCGCCAAGTGAGGCGCTTCTTGATCACTTGAAACGCTTGGTTCGCTGGGCGAACAACAGATCTTGGAGATCTGCAGATGATCTTTCCCTCTTTCGAAAGATGTTTAGTTGGCTTTGGAACGTTCCACTCATCCCTCATCCAGTCATGGGACAGTTAAGAGTGGAAGGGTCCTTTGAAACGATACTACGCTACGCACATGCCCCCTTTGTCCGTTCGCCCCCATTCGCGCAGCCGCGTTTCAAGCTAAAGGAAGCAGCTAAGCAGATTCTAGACGCTCCCAAGCATAACAGTGGATAGATAACGCCCAAGATCATCTCATGTCACGTTCTCTTCTTAGTAGTATGGCGCTTCGCAAAGATCACTTGGTAACCTTTTTACCGCAGCGATCAACACCTGTATATACATCGACACAACGCAACGGCCAGTAGATCTGCCTTCGTCACAAACACACTCACGCAAATACGCATTCCCGCACACATCGTACCAGCTACGAATCACCGCACACATTCAAACACAATCCCTCAAATAATCATAACGACGGCAAGGTAAATCATGGCCAGCGAGTCTGTCATCACTGCCCTTAAGATCGTTGGATTTGGTTAGTCTCCCATGCACGAATGATGAACCGAGTCTGTTCCCTAATTTATTGCCGATCTTCAGTACTCTTGGGAGTATTCATCATCTTCCTCATCGGGATCCTCATCCTATACCGTCAATCACGTCTTCGCAAGAAGGCCAATAGATCAACCACCTTGAGCCCATACGGCTCCACCACCCATCTCAACCGCTTGAAATCCCAACCTTCTACCCGCCAGAAGAAAGGGGAGGATGCTAAACGAGTTCAAAACCTCGCTTGGGGTGTTGTAGACGATGATGAGGAAGGGGAAAACGGACGCGATGTCGAGAAAGGAGCGTACCACGAAAAACAACCCAGTTTCTCGGAAATGGGAACTGGCATTGGGGGGCTGAGTTCGGATGCGTTGAAGAGGATGGGAATGGCCCGTAGCGATTCGGGGTTGATCGGGACGGCGATCATGCATGACCGCAAGCAATCCTTCCACAACGCCTCACCAGGTCCTCAAGCGCCAGCGAGAACGCTGGATAAACCTGATTCTCATCGAAAAATGATCCCCAAGTCTTCCCCCGTCCGGACCCAAGCCCCATCTCGTCCTTCCCCTTCCTCGCACTCTCCTCAGAGACATAATGCGCAACCACCGATCTATCAACAACGGACCTCTCCCGTCAAAAATCACTCGCCTCCCAAGTCCAGTCCGTTGAATGGGGCGACCTCACCTGCCACTCGGCCCGCGCCTTCTGCGACTGGCCCTCCTCAGCGACCGGAGAGAACGGGGATGGCGAAGGCAAAAAGTACGGAATCCGTATTCATCGAGAGTTACTACAAATGAGAATAGTCGAATAGGTGGTAATAGTGGTTAAACTGTATTACATTGTAAGAGAAATATAATATCCAGGGTATACTGGACATGTACCTGTACCCAACATTCAAGATCGACTCCTCCACTTCTGATCCCGCCATTCGATGCAAAAATGTATTATACTCATACACGCTTAGGTGTACAACCGGAATGCAAAGCAACCCATTCCCCTTTGTCTATATTCCATCTCCTCTCGATAGGAAGGATACCTTTATTTTGTAGCTGTCCGCAGCTGATGCATGGGGTAGTGAGGAATTTTCTATAGGCTGGTAATCGTGACTGATAGATTCCGGATGTCGTTGTTTTAAAGAATGGTTTGACGCAGAAGGGTAAATGAGAGAAGACTTACTATAAGTTCGGGGACGCTCAGTTCGAGCGAAGTAAAGTGCTTCCCAAGTTCGACCATCGTTTGATACCCCGATATATCGTTCTTGCCCTTCTTCTGATCAAGTTCCCAAGAAAAGATCAAAACGGATGTCAGCGCATCGCCGAAAGAAGGATGAGTCCGGCATTACTGACCGCCGCTTCGTTTTCCGCTAGAAAAGTGAACCTTATCCCCACCATCGCTCTTTCCTCATCTACACCCACGTTTGGCATGATCATATTATCCATCTCCTCAGATCTGTCCATCTTTGGAACTACCGCTTCCCTCTTCCGTCGTCGTTTCCTCCTACCAAAGAACCCATAAGCCCTAAATACCCCTTGGTTTCTTATTTCTAGGCAAAATTCGGGCTGGTCCGTCGTAGATGGCCAGTAAGAGGAAAGCGAGACTCTGATCGAGTGAGGGTCCTCTATATGCGTTTGTGCATCGTTTGCAAGCACGGAAAGAGGATCGGAAGGTGCAGGAAGAGACAAAGTCTTGGTTGATGGGCCCGCCTCGACTGGAACGGGTTGGGTTTCATGTAAGAACGTTTCTAGTCCCTCTTTAGTGTGCCAGAAAGTTTTCGATTCTGCTTGCTTCAGATCTTGAGATAAGGAGGGTAGGATCTGATAAGGATTGTTTGATGTCGATGGGGTTGCAGATGGCCGAGGCTTTTTCGTTATTCCATTCGTAGTCGGGCTTGGACTAGAGGCTCGCTTTCGTCGTCGAGGTTCTGGCGCTCGTAGTTCAGGTTTAGGAGGGAAGATGTCTGAGTACAGGCATAGCGATAAGTTAGCTGTTCTCGGATCGAAGCGATAGCCGGCACTGACTTTCTGGGCTTTCCCGGACAAAGTCCTTGATAGCGGCAATGACGCTCAATAACTCTCTCCCTCCAGTTTTCACAGCGTTGTCCAGCTTTCCACTTCCATCCTCTTCATTTCCGAAAGACTTTAATCGCTTGACCAGGGGTGCAATCTGTTCGAATGGCCCTGCCTCTACGGGTTTGACATTCGAATCTAGTCCGGATTGTGGATCGGGCTGCGTATCCGACTTGGCCGTGAAAGAGTTCATGCTAGGTGGAGCCGGCTGGACATTGGCGGGATGCCCTAGTGATCCAGTCGTATTGTACAACAACCTGATGAGGAGGGCGCGGGCGAAGCAACGGGTCAGATACAAACGAGATGATTAGAGGTTGAGTGAAAAGGAGCCTTTGTTTTAGTGGAGATGAGCGATATCGTAGGCTCTCTCGGCCTTGGTCGCAACTGGACTGCGGATGATCGGTGCCCCGACTTCGCGCCGGAGGAGCCGTCCAGCGTTTCGGGTGACAAGCCTGGACTCTCGTTCCAAGGGTCTTGGCCTGCGGACGACCTGAGATCAGAAGCGGAATGGATATAATCTCGATAATATCATAAACACGGACAGCCTCAGCCGAACCGCTCGTAACAGCGCTCCAAGAACCAAAAGAGAAAAGAACAAAGAAAGGTATTTCGTAAAGCATGGAGTTTTCGTCAAGGTTCGATGGTAATCGACCCGGATATCAGTCGAAGCGAATGGTCAGAATCAGGCTTCTCGAGGAGCCGTGTTTTGTTTCGAGGACTCCTTGAGGGCGGCGAGCTGAACAAACGGAACGCGATTCAGCAAATTCATTCCTTAATATTTGCGCAAAAGATATTCACCTGTTTAGAACGGAAAGTCTCGTAATGAGTCAGGGCGGTCGACTCGATCAGATCCTGCAAGTGAGTCCTATCCGAACAGCAAAACAGAACATCAACCTTCCCTTCGATAAACCAGGACAGCTCGACGACTAGACTTACCTAGTCAAGAAGTTCCTCAGATAGACAAACTCGCAATGCCTCTCATCCTCCACATTGATCGTGCCCCATCTAGTCTTTCGGCCCCGGATAGGTTTGCCATCGACCAGGACTGAACGTTCTGAACCGACCACGGCGAACGGGATCATGGACTTTAACAGCGCAAATGGTTCTCGTCTTAACACAGACGGTTTCTGAAAGGACGGTTTCTATAGTCACTCACTCGGATCCTCTCGTTGAGAGCGATTTCGTCGTCATCGTGCTCTTCCGTATCAATGGGGTACAGCCTGATCTGATTATACTGCAACTCTGCTCGAATCTATCAGTAGGTTGCAAGAAGATAAGCTTTTATCCGCAAACTTTGATGATTAGAAGACGTTGCGAGACGCACCCTTTCTTTGAAAGCCTCTCGTTCTTGAAGAGTCAAGGAATCCGACTTGGCGATGACCGGAACAACGTTGGTGACCTCCGCCAATTTCCTTAGAACGGTGATATCAATCTGTTCAAACAAAATCATCGTCAACTTCGATCACATATTGGACACGTTGTGGTGAGCACTAACAGGCTTGAGCGAGTGTCCAGTGGGATTGATGAAGAAGAGACAACAATGAATCCTGGTATCAGGGATGAACCTGTCCCTCTGAGCTGTAAGCTCCTTTCGAAGGTAAACGGAGTATTGGTCCTTGATCTATCCATCAAAGCAGAGTTAAAGAAACCTCATTTGCATGAAGATGGACGTGTGCTGATGTTACGCACGTATCGAACGATAGGTTCCCAGCACCCTTCGTTGTTGATCTGATCCCCGTATCCAGGAGTGTCGACAATGTTCAGCTTCAACCTGACTCCATTTTCGATTATCACTAGAATAGATCTCCCGATATCAGTTCCCGTCCATGACCAGCAGGTAAGGCGAAAAAGCGATGCACACCTTGCTGCCTGTCCTTGATCTCTGTAGTCTGACGAATAGGTTCATCCACCTCGTGACGTCCTTTACTATCGATCAAGTGGGAAGCGAATAGAGTGTTGACCATGGTAGACTTTCCCAATCCGGTTTGACCTGTGATGTAGATCGAGGAATGAATATGGTGAAAACGAAGCCGAGTGATTAGGCCGAAGGAACGCTTAGGTAGCTAAGACTGAAAACGTACCGACGACCATGACGTTGAACTGGAATCCACGCTTCAAGAGCTTGTGTTCGATTTGCCTTGTAATAGCTAAAGGCAACACACATCAGGCATATTCTGCGCATGTGGTATTTCGTAGGTACGCCGGACACTCACTATCAAAACCGACATAAGATTGAGCTTGGATATCTCCTCCGGAGACTGGGCTTGAACCAGAGAGTGTCGACATGCTGAAACCGGTTTTCTCTTCAAATGGTATGTCAAGGGAGAGAGAGTAAGATGGTCGAAGACTGAATTCTGTGTGTGTTTGCCTTGAAACGAGCTGGAATGAGGAATGATGAGATGTGATCAACAACAAGAGACTTGAGCGGCCGCGGATTCAAGCTGTAAACAGGTCGCGCGGATGCAAAATGAGCGATTCAACAGCAGCCAACATCAACCAAGACACCCTTTCATACTTGAATTCTAGTTAGAATACTGGGGTCTATCGTTCACAGCCAACATGGATTCCTTGCAGAGTATCGTGAGTTGGTCTAAACAGGCTCGATTCCAGGAGAGACGAAATAATGTCGTCTGTCTCTAGGGAACAAGCGTCACACGTAGCCTGCCAGGTTTCATCCGTCAACCTGCTGAAGCTTTGGTCGGAGAGGTTAGTCTAACATCGGACTGACTGCATGCAAAGCATCTAATTGTTGACTTTTGTAGAAATGCTACAACTCCCTGGTGTACAACCTGCAATTGGGGGATGTAGAATGTATCAAGCATGCTCTGTCGAAAGGTGCGTCACGACATTTCAGGGCATGTGATCCGCCTTCATTTGACTGATCAACTTTCACAAAAGGTCTTGGGCTAGGAATGGTAGTGGGAGGAGCCATCTTGAAGTTGCCTCAGATCGCCAAGATCGTATCGAGTAAATCGACAAGAGGGCTTTCCTTGTCCGCCTTCGTGAGTATCCTTTGCGACCTACCTTTTACTCTTACAGCAATTGCTGACGAGATATTCCCCGACCCTAGGTACTAGAAACTCTAGCCTACGCGATCACTACAGCTTACTCAGCCCGAAACCTCTTCCCCTTTTCACAATATGGAGAGAACGCCTTCCTAGCGGCTTCGAACGTGATCATTCTCGTTCTCTTCTTCCTTTATGGACCAGGAGGCAAGACTCAGCCAAACTTGCAAGGGTTGGTCGGATGTTTGGTCGGCTCGATCAGTTGCGGCCTGTGGTTGTTTAGCGAGAACCTTTGCCCCAAGAGTTTGCGTAAGTCGTGCTATCTTGGTCTCACTTAGAAAGTTCAAACTAAAGCGATCTCTAATCCCCCGATATAGTATCCGCCCTCCAAGCAAGCACAGTGCCCCTAACAGTCCTCTCCAAAGCTCCCCAAATCGCCTCCAACCACCGTCTTCGCTCTACCGGTAATCTCTCCGCGTTTGCCGTCTTCAACTCCTTCTTCGGCTGTGCCGTAAGGGTCTACACGACCGGGCAAGAGACGGGAGATTCTCTGGTCTGGTGGGGTTACTTTTTGGCCGCGGTCTGTAATGCCATCCTTGTTGGTCAGATGGTCTGGTTCTGGAAGAGTGGAGAGGAGAAGGGAGGAGATTTGGGATTGGGGTATGATGATAGGAAGAAAGCTTAGGGTTTCGGTGTATGGGTTTCACGATTAAGACAATGCCGTTAAAAAGGACTTCTTCGTCATCATCATCTTCATTGTCCTCTTCCAGGATCTCCTGCTGGATGTCAACTTCCATCTGCTTGCCGTCCGAATGGATGTCGTCCTCGCTTATATCACTGCTACCCGGATTGCTGGACCCATCCTGTTGAATGGTCAATGGAGGAAGAGAAGAGAAGAAGGGTGCTGGGGGAGAAGCAATATGCAGGTTCACCGGTCTATATTTAGAACAGATGAAAGATATCACTATATCAAATATCATTGGTGTCAGTGATCAAAGAGGCCACACTGGACTCGCCCTCTAGCATCCACCTCCAAATCGAGCGATGTGGCCATGGCCGCATCTAGGTGGATGTTGACGAGTGAGCCGAGATATCAGATCCGTGCAGGGTCTTAGGTGAATTATCTTCCCAGTTCCAAGCTGCTCTATTTAAACTGTGCTCTTTGCCTCCTATATGCAAATAGCTCACATTCCGATGAGTACACGGGAAATATCGTATCACTGCTATATACGTCCCAATGGCCGCAGAACCTCAGCCTCGCCTCTAGAGTGCATCGTGCAGAGCATAGCAGGGTTTGTCGTAAACCGAACGAGATAAGGCACCAGCAACGAGCTCAGTGGTTCGTACCAAATGTACAGGGACGAGAAAAAAGAACACAGCTGTAGCAATACTCATCAACCGCCTCTTCTCGAGGCGCAGGTGGCGAAAACAGGATTACATATCCCTGGAACAACTTGAAATGCGGGAGGAATCGGAAGGATCAATAAACAAAGAGGTACCAATCGCCATCATGAGTACTTGTCTGCTCGGGCTCCACCAGTGAGAACGCCACGCTATACATGATGGAAGGTTTCGTTCTCTCGATGAATTGTTCGAATCGCTTGGCCGAACGATGCTTTCTCCCACCGTTTCCTCGATATTGTATAATTACATACATGAATGCAGGAACACCCTCGTATCTGTCATACAAAGGGTATTGTACAATGCAATATTCCCGTTACTGGTACATGAATCGTCCAAGTGAGTGTCGCGCTTGACCCCCGGTGAATGCGCTAGCGTCCAACAGTAGACACGACGAGAAAGCAAAAAAGAGTGCCTGAAAGAAAGTCGATCATCCGGTATGATCCTCGAGGAACCCGGGTCCGTATGGTATATGACCCTGTCCTGTCCGCATCCTGTATTTCCCGCACCTACATCTCCATATCGTTCGCTTCCCATTCCATATCGCCCTCATCTGGGCTTTGCCTGTCCATGCTCATTCCGCGCGAACCGTTCACGCCCGCACGGCCTGCGAATCCTCCATTGGTCCTCTCGTTCGACGATCCTCGGTGATCGTTATCGTCGTCCTCGTCTTCTTCCGCTGAATCTTCGTCATGTCGCTCGAGGAAGGTTCCGCTTCGAAGCGAACTCTGAGGAAGACCTAAAGCGGGAGAATAAGTGGGACTGAACAGTAGACTTCCGTGACCTCGAGCGGTTCCGTGCGACGATCCGTAGCTGTACGCATGTCCGAATCCACCGACACTGGATGGCTTGCCGTTGGTCCCTAAACTTCCGTTCGTAGGGGTCGTTCCGAGCGGATATCGTCGAGGCGAACTGATATGGAACCCAGCGAAATCAGGCAAACTGCCCTGTCCGTTCGACCCCACGCTCTGTCCGAGAGGAGAAGAGATCGATCCTCTTCCAAGCTGAGAAGGTCTTCGACCTTGTTGCTGCAAATCACCCGGTCTCGCACTCGCATATCCGCTATCGGCGTCGACCGAATGCGCACGATCGGAGGATTCGGTAGAGGAGGACGATCCCGTGGGAGAAGTCTTCCGTATATGATTATTACCAGGCGCTGACCCGGGTAAGGAAGCTGCCGTCGTATAAGGGCTCTTGGCCGCTGGTGAGTAACCTCTGGAAGGTAACTTTATGTTTCCTCGGAAAGCGGGTGACACTGATGGAGAGGTCCACAGTCAGTTATACGCTCGGGTGACGATAAGGCATATGAGGAGACATACCGGCAGCGGGCCATAGACTCTTATCCTCTGGCAGAGATTTACCTTGTCCTGCCGGATTACCTGGATCGAGATGTACGAGGATGGTAGCGGCCTGAGGGAAACGGTCAGACCCGCTCATCAACGAACCGCATGTGAATCCCAAAGGCCAACCGGTGACTCACCTCTAACAACTGAACCTGCTGATGTTTGGATAACAACAACTTGCTCGAACTAGCCCAGTGGGGTGAATGCTCCCACCGATGTTTACTCAGACAACTCGGATGTCTGTAAACCTTGGCACAGCTCTCGCACCGGAAGACCATCCCCTTTCTCTTTCCCTTGATCCCCCCCGACCCGGTCCCGAGCGGGACCGCTTTTCTCGTCGAATTCCCATCCTCATCAGCGACGTCGATCATCATCATCCCCTCGTCCTCATCGTTCATGTCGAAATCCTCATCCTCATCCGAGCCAGCTCCGTTAGGCAAGATCTCGCCCTTGATCTTCATCTGCATGGACATCGCTCGCGGTCGCATTCGAGGGGCAGGCATTGGGGAATAAAGCCCAGACTTCCCCCCCGACGTACTCGTCCTTCTCAGAATCGCATTGTTGACCGTGGCTGTCGTCGGAGGAAAAGCCCGTCCGGTCGCAGAGGTCGGTGGCGTGGCGGTAGAAGAGGAAGATCCTCCGACGGTGGTAGGAACCATGACGGGACTACTACTACTCTTGCTGGGTCCACCGACCTTGAGTCCTTGACTCAACAAGCTCACCCCCGACGTCCCGTTCGAAATGGTCCCATTAGCGCTCTGTCCGTTCGTCCCGACCTTCCTATCCGTCGTTCTGAAATCGAATAGGACGGGCTCACGTCCCCTCTCCCCTTGCACGCTAGGCTGTCCGTTCGTTCGGTTCGCAGTGGTGGGGATGACGGAAGTGGTCACGTATCCATGAGAGAGGGTCGGACGGGTGACGGGGACTGAAGCGGAGAGTGTGTTAGGGATCGGTCGAGTTGTCGTCGGAGTCGATGTTGATGATGGTGTGATTGTTGTTGTTGTCGATTGCGCTATTGGTTTCCCTACAAGACCAGTAGATCCGTTCAAACCGTTCGATCGTGCTTGTGCTAAAGACCCTTTACCCTCCGAGCCGAGCGATTTCATCTGCGTCTGCGTCTGCGTTTGCGCTTGTGTTGACGTTGGAGCTGGAGCTGTTGATGACCCGTTCTTCTGGACGACGGGTTTCGAAACCCCATTCCCATTACTATTACTGACGGTAGCCAGTCCCTTCTTCCCTACCCCGTTCGGCCCGTTCTTCCCATTATCTTGCCCCGTGGCACTCAATAATAGATCTGAGAAGAAAGAGTGGGACGGGACGAGACGAGACGAGACGAAAAACGAGGTGAGATGATTATCAATCAGCCTCCACCCTCCCAGCCTCATTCCCACTCCCACTGCCAGAAACTCACCCAACCCATTCATCCTCTCACAAAAACGCTCCCTTTCCTTCTCTGACCTGGTTCGTGCCGGTAGTCACTGGATTAAAGATCTTGTGGTCCGGTTCTGGAACTGTAGCTCGGAGACTTTCGATAAGACGTAGCTGATCCAGAGTTCGGTTCGCGGATGATCCTTTGTTCACTTTCCGGATCCTTGAACGCTGGGGAGAGAAGGTACAGGGGTGTCGGGAATTATGGAGAACGTCGGGAAGAGGGTGAGGTATGAGGTGAATGAGGTTTGAGGATGAGGTGGGGTGGAGTGAAAGTTACCGGGAAGAGCCGGGATCGGGTCGATGGAAGGAGAGTGAAATGTTATTGATCAGTTCGTTGTTCGATTTCTTTGAGCGTTCGACGTTGATTAATGAGGGAAGATAGCTTCTCTTTTGCTATGCGAGGGTGCGGATTCGAAGAGTCGATTATGACTTGGTGAGAGGAATGAGGTGGAGGTATGGATAGTAGCTAGTAGCTAGTAGAGTGGTAGTAGTGTGGGAAACGAGTTCTTTTTGTTTCGTATGATCGATGCGCAGTCGACCGAGGTGGTGGAAGCGAGGTGAGGAGGTGGGGGTAGCGGGGAGAGTCGGGGCTTACCTTGTGGTATGCGAGTGGGTCGTAGGTAGTGAGCGAGTGGCAGCTGGCAGTGTACGACGTGGTGCGTGGTGACGATGTAACGATCCGACGATCTGGAAATGGACCTTCGAGCGTTCGAAATAAGTTGAGTCGAGTTGGGCGTCCGCGTGTTACCGCGCTGTGAACGGCAGCGAGGGCAGGCCACGGGCGATGGGTTTACCCCGTTCATTCGCCCATTCTTTTGCTTCCTCGGTCACCATACACCGGTCACATCGGATGGAATTTGGGATCCCATCGTTTCATTTCATTTCATTTCATTTCATTTCATTTCATTATCGCCACCTCAGTGCAGTCATGGCCGTCAGTGCATGGTACATGGGGTCACCTACAGATCCACCTAGCCACCTAGCTGCATCGATCTACATCGCTACATCGCAGACCAACTTCGACCAATTAGCCAGTCCAGTTACACCTTTTGGAGCGAGCAATGCGCCTCGCTAAACCGACTCGCTCAACGTCGAGTCTCAGCCCAGGCACATCATCCTGCGCCGGTCTCGCGCTAACCCTACAGCAACCATTTCGGATGGTAGTCACCACAGGATCGCATATTCGTTCTTCATACATTTCGATCGTCCCCCACGACCCGACCTAGTAGTGGTCACACCCTGCCGACACACGATGAAACATTCATGCATCGCATCCATACACTTCCGATCGTCCGCACCAAACCCCGCTCACTCACTACCCCCAGAGTAGAGTCTCAAGCTACAACCGATCAGATATAAGGAGGACCCAAATGTTTCCTAGTAATACTCGTCAAAGCCTCCACAACTATGCCCGATCCAGAATCAGAATCATCGCGTCTCATTCCACACTGTTCTCGGCGATTGCTCACCTAACAACAAGACTCCTCCACCCGGTGCCAGTCTGAGGACTTTGGGGGTGAATCCCTTGTAAAGCGCTCCGACGCCTTCGTCCCTAGCCACGCGGAGGAGAGCGGGTACGGTCCTGATAACACCAAAAGGAACAAAGGGGGGTTGGGTTAGACCAAGATGGATTCGCCGAGGACGAGACGAGGGAGGGAGGACTGACCATTCTCCCGTCCCGTGTAATTGGATACGCGACTTGACCACGTCGACTATGCAATGGAGGTGGATGAAGATGAGGTTCAGATCCAGGATACAGATCCTTGGTGGAGGAGGAGGGGGGCGGGTACTTACAAGGAGTGTTGAGAGCTGTACCGATAGCCCCTCCGATCGAACCGGATACAAAGTTATTCATCAATTCCCCCGACTTTGTCTGACGTTCGTTCCAGGTCAGCCTCGACAGCACGATCACAGCCCCATCGCTCTCCCTCTCTCTCTCTTTCTCTCGACTCACAGTACTCTTAGGTAACAAACTCTTGATCTGAAAGATACTTCCAAAGTACCCTCCGTTCCAACTGACATGTCTCCAGAACGTAGCTTCCATACCGGTATAAAGACCCCGCAACCCTTGGGTCGCGATGGTCTGCTTGATGACATCCCCAGGACCGGTAAAAGTCGATCCGGCGGATTGTAATCTGATCTTGACGAGTTCAAAGGGCGTGACGAGGAAGGATTCGGTGGCCCCTGCCGCGCAACCGGTCAGGATGGAGATGGATTGGGTCATGGGGATGGTCGATTTTTGGGTAAAGATGTCCCCCCAGAAAGCGTTGGCGGCGACTGCGATGGGGCCCGGTAAGGAAAGAGGCGGGGATCGGATTGTCAGAACATCTGGACGGAATGAAACAGAGAGAGAGAGGAATCGGGGTGAATCGACTCACACTTGGTAGCACGCTTGGGAGCTTCCATGGTCAAGGGAGGTAAGATCCCTCTGTACAACCTCCCGAATCCTTCTCGAGCGACGATATCCTTCAACATGCCTACCATCCCCAGTTGACTCTTACCCGTCGAGAGTTGCATTCGGGTCTTTACCGTGTCTGTTCCCCCGGGGAAGGATTCATGGGCAGGAACAGAAAGTCAGCGCGAATCGGGCAGACGAGCGGACGGGGACGAACCGAGAGGAAAGAGAGTCAAGAGTTCTGTGCATCCTGCGAAAGCTCCGAAACTGAAGGTATAGATGAAGGGGAGGGCTGATCGATCGGAGGTCGTCAGAGACGAGTCAGCTTGGGTTGCATGAGAGAGATAAGCTAGAACGGGGGACGTACGTTTGGGTTTAGAGGTGGTTATTTTGGTAGACATGGTGAGGGTAGTAGGATGTGGAGTGTGAGGTCAAGCTGAGAGAGCGAGAGAGGTGGTTGTGACTGAGTAGGTAGAGAGTAACAGGTAGAGAAGGAGAGATCGATTGTCTGTGAGAGCGCTGCGTTGCGAATTGTTCGGTGCGAATCGACCGGTCCAGGATTGGTTTGACCCGGTCTCACTCGCTCGCTCGCTCGCTCTGACGCGATGTTTTCCGCGTATTTCTCATTTCGGGTGTCACGGGGAATTATCGGTAGATTCCAGATTTTATCCATTTTCCGGTTATTTTGGTCGAGGTGGAGGTATACTTTTTCCAGCGATTGCGGGGGGAAGGGGTTACGTGATTGAGACCGAGCGATAACGCATTGCGGGGGAATGCATATCGTATTCATCATCATCATCGTCGTTATCTCACAGCTTCACTTCCATTCTCACTGCAGCCAGTTCACCTTGTTCACTGCACAGAGAACACGCTACAACATGAAATCTCTCCTACTACTACTCACTTCCCTCACTCTCCTGATCCCGCAAGTCCTGGCATGGGGAGCAGACGGTAAGTCCATCACCACATCCCACTCGACATCAAACCATCAAACTAACCAACCTACCCTCCTTCCACAGGCCACAAGATCGTTGCAACCATCGCTCAAGTTCACTTACATCCGAATACCAAGAGAGCTTTGTTGAAAATCCTCCCTCCCGAAGCGAAAGGACACTTGGCTTTCGTTGCCGCATGGGCTGATCAGGTCAGGGGAAGGTTCCCTGCTACCGGTCCTATGCATTACATCAATCGTCAGTACCAGTAAAGAAGGAGAATGGTAGCAACGAAAACATACTCATCAAAGGCGTTTCGTACTCTGTAGCTAAGGAAGACCATCCCGGTCAAACTTGCTCGTTCGGGGAACATGGATGGACGAACGACAAGTCAGTCTCACTCGTCTCTCGTGCCCCCTCTTACCTTCCTCTACTAAACATCTGATAACCGATACTATCATCAGGGTCAACGTGATCACCGCGATTCAAGAAAAGACTTATGCACTTTTGAACGGTACTCAGTGCGTATCGTCTATCCTTCCGAAACGCTCGCTACCTTTGCTCTTGACTGATCATCATCCATTTCAGTGATCGCGCCGATGACGAGACGTTGAGATTCCTCGTCCACTTTGTAGGGGATATGCATAATCCTCTTCACCTAACCGGGTACCTGAGGGGAGGTAATGACGGTAAGTTCCATAACCGTTTCTTCCATTTGTCGTCCCCTATTCTCAAAACTGATGATCTCATGACGATTTCACAGCCTGGGTCAAGTGGTTCGGTCGAAGACAGAAGTTACATTCCGTCTGGGATTCCTCCATCTTGCTGAACAAGATCGCGACTTTGGGAAACTATACCACTCCCACTCGTTCGGCTCAACTGGAAGGCGCTCTAAGGGGAGATATCTACGATCCTTATGTCAGGTTCATAATCAAAGAGGGGGTTTGGGGTTGGTGGCGTGAGGAAAGCAAAGGATGGTTCGATTGTCCTGCCCAAGGGGATGGGTTTCCGAGGAACGAAAACCACCTCCAAGTGAACCAGGTCGTGCATGGTTATTTACCCAGGATCGTCAAGTCCTTGATGTACCGGTTAAACCTGCTCCGACCCCTCCTCCCCCTTACCCAAACCCCCGAACCCTACTCCCCCGCTTGTCCGTACACATGGTCCAAATCCCTCCATCCGTTCAACTGCCAATACATCTGGCCCCCCGCTTTCGACCCGCACGGTCCGGCGGTGGAATTGGACGAAGGGGATTATCTCATCAAGATCAGGGAGGACAAGGTTATGGAGAGGTTGATGGGGATGGGAGGGATCAGGTTGGCGGCCGTTTTGAACGCGATTTATGCGCAAGGGGAGGAAGCGGTTTGGGTCGATGGGAAGAAGAGGTTGGGGGTGGATGAGTGATGCGAGGTTGGGGAGGGCGTGGTTGTACCGTTTGAACGTTCGAAATTGTATCATATCGAATTATTCTGCTGAACGGTTCATTGCTAGGATCTCGCAGGGCATGATAGGCTTTTTCTATCCAGCTTGGATGAGGCGACTGATCTATACCGCAGGATCGCCGACTGTGGCAATTGGTTTTCATATCACAAAGATCACAACGACTACATAATTCCAGAATAAATCACAAAACAGTACGAAGTGAGAATCGATTCCCTAACCCCTCTATACCTCCGTCTCTCTTCCCATCCATCAACATGACCGTAAAGCTTCTTTAGGCGACGGCGTACTTTCTGGTCCATTCCCTTGAAACGGCGATCGCAGCTTTCTCGTCCTCTTTGTAGTGCTGAGCCACATCGTTCTGCGCATCACAACGGAATCGATCAGTAAGGAGGGTTCAAAGCGTTGAACGCTTTTGTAAGAGCTTACGGCAAGAGGGTCGTCCGGGTTAGGAGCACCGAGAAGGGCTTGAACGGATAGGAGTACCGTACGGATTTGAAGAGCGGGGGACCATTTGTCCTTCAAGATATCGAGACAGATCCTTCCGAGCTTGTCTGTTGGTAGAAAGTCACCGAAGAGCATCAGAAGATGTTGAGGATGGTTACGGGATACAAAGGCGTACCGATGTTAGGGTGATATATCTTGGTGAGAAATCGTACTTTAGGAGGAGCCATGGGGTAATCTTCGGGCAAGAATAATTCCAACTTGAATACTCCGCCTGGATGACGATATGTTGTCAGCGGGAGGTATATGTCTGATGAATCATATAAACTGACCCTCGAAAGCACTTCCTCCAGGTCCGTCAATCTTGACATCAAAGTATCGGAGGTTATCGTCATGAGGCACAGCCTGGATTCCGGGAGGAGAATCCTCGACTAATCTTTGAGTCTCCTACGTAGTTACACATGCTATTAGTATGTGAGTGATCGGTCGACCATGGCGGACTCTGACCTTGAGGATACGCTTTGGGAGGTTGGCCGACATGTTCAATCCGAGTTCGATTTCGCTAGTTTTTGGCTCTTTCTTCAGAGATAAGCTGGTATAATGGGAGACTGATGTATAGCTTCTCGCAGGTCAGGGTTTGTGACAACAAGGAGGAGTACACGATATGACGACTATGATGATGATCAAGCTGATGGTCTGGGTAGCTGTTCCGGGCGAGACTGGCGCGGACATGCGATCGAGCGAAATGTCCGATGAGGTCAATGACGACAGCATGAGCTGATCGTACGCTCATCCTCGAATTGGTATACTTGTTACCTCTTTCATGGTCGATTGCTACTAGCAAGACAGGCAATATCGATATTTTCGAACAGCACCGTACATTAACTTCCAGAAGAAATCGAAACGGGATCTTTAGCTCAAAACACCGAAAAGGTAGGCTTCTCCGTCCTCAGGATCATGCTGTGCATCAGGCGATAGATAAGGGGAACCATTCTGAAAGGCTATGGATCCGAACTATTACAACATTCAGGGGAGAACCCTGCAAGATGCTCCCCCTTATGTACCATCTCCCTCGTATTCTGCTCCACCAAGCCAGCCAGACACACGGCCTCATCTAAGACCAGCGCTAACGGATACGTTCAGCTATGCCGATAATCATTATGCTCAACCAGTCGTCAGGCCTGATAATGCGATCAGATCAGATCTTCCCCCAGGATACTCAAATGGAGGTGGAAAACAAGGAGAATCTGCTTCTTCCAATGTTATCCCCATTCATACGGGTGGGATTAACGGTTCTTACGGTAGCCTGTCCCGCAGAACACTGCCTGTCCCGCCGAAGGAATTGTCAAGCAGCAGATCAGTCAGTGGAGGTAGAAGACCATTACCTGCTGCTCCTGGAACTCCGAATATCTCGATAATATCCGAGATGAATTTCGGCCCTCCATTACCTACCGGGGATAGCGGGAATCATCGGGAGAACTCTGTCTCAAGAAGACCTCTTCCTGCAAATCCATCAACGTTTCCCACCTCCCCCAGGACACCCAATTCCACCTCTCCCGCAATACAAAGGCAAGAAAACAGTCCGGCTTCCATGCCTCCACTTAATACCTATCCCTCAACATACCCTCCTTCGAACCCCTACCAACAATATCCGCAATACCCTGTCTCTCCACAACGAATGCCTATGCTCCCACGACCTCTGACATCGACTAATTCGGGGTTCATGTTTCCCCCCAACTCCCTTCCACCTTCGATGTCTCCTCTCGGCTCTGCCCCAGGGATGAGCCCATTTCCTCCTGGATTCTTACCTCCGTTCATGCCCCCAGCCTTTCCAGGAATGCCTCCTGGGTACCCTATGGCTATGCCCCCCATGATGTACAGTCAAATACCTACACCGACGGAGTCACAACAACCACAGCCCATTCAAAGTCAGACGCTGGATACGGGTCCACCTGTATACCCGGACAATGGTGGTCAAGCTACACCTAGACCGTCGGACCGCGAAGGATATTTCGTTAAAGAAGAGAGTTATAGTGAACTTCCATATGAAACAGAACAGCCTACTTTGGAGGCGAAAAGGGATAGCAGTGGAAGTGGGACTTTCAATATTGGGTCGGCTATGGTTACGCCTCCCGCTCCGGCGAACGGTGAAAACAGAGAGACTGTCAGAGGGGGTGCGAACAGTAAATCGATCGGTCAGCGATACCTTGCTGGACTTTCTGTGGAGGATATCGATCTTTCCTCCGTCAGCTCTCGAGACGATCCGGAGTCCATCTCGAGTCAAGCTCCGCTTCTGCAGAACGGATTACAATCTTCTTACAATGAAATGCCCATGAACCGGTCTCCTTACCCAGAATCGAGGAACAGACAGGATGCGGGATATCGAGAAAGTGTCATCTCACTACCTCAATCAGTTCGAACGTTTGGAGAGGGGCCCTCCAATGGGAATCATCGCGGTTCCTTGGCTCCCTCGTGGATGGAACAGGGCCAAGAGGGTCGTCCACCGCCTGCCCGATGGGTACAAAACAAGCTGTTTCTCCATCAATCTCATAATACTGGGTTCTCGCCTACCAGCTTGGCGGAAGGGGGAGAGGAGGGTGGCTACTTTGAGGAAGAATATGAGGACGACTATGAGGAAGAGGCGGAGGAGCAGAACGAGATGAACTTCTTCAGTCCTAGCTTGCTGAGTCACGTCAGTGTGCAATTAAGGGATAGGGTAGAACGCGACAGTCACATCAAGGGAGGAATACCATGGCCACAAAGTTTTACGGGAAGAGATATCATCGTAAGTACACTAATCACAAAGAAGAGAATCACAGCTCATGCGTTGGCAAATCCAGACTACAATACAATCTTTCATGCCAGAATATACGAGAACCGCCACAACTGACAGGCGGTTTGCTCTAAGCGTGGCTCACTCGTTGCAAAAGCAGCTGCTGTTCGTTGAAGTTGATTGGGACGATAAATTGCTTGGAGATTCTGTCGGCGATGTATATCAATTCATGAACGAGATTGAAGGGTTGATTGGAAGTACTTACGAGTTTCCGACGTAAGTTCCCATCGGCTCAAACTCGATAACGAACGAGATCTGACATGCGCTATCGAGCAGAGGGGTGGAAACCATGGCAACGAAATGTTACAGTCCTAGTTGTCAAGGCACGAGTGGCTGCTACTCGCCAATGTGCCCTTATAAAACGAGCCCGGTAAGGCAGCTTGAGCCGGCATTTGTGTACTCAGCTTATAATCACCTTCGACCTCGTAGGAGACATTCTTGTCATCGGAAACCCGAGTAACTGCTGTGTCTGAAGAGACTGAACTGACGCCAGCTGAATCGAGACAGCAAAGATGGTCTCGCCAAGTTGATCAAGTGTTGATTGATCAAATGTCAGAAGCAGAGAAACGGCGACAGAAGTGCGTTTCGTTCCTATCACGTACAATTGTCCCACCGGTGCTCAGACTCTCCAATACAGCATTATCTATCAAGCCATACAAGCAGAAGAGCAGTACGAAGCGGATCTCAACGCTGTTGAAACGGTACGTCGAGATTGCGTTCGTCTGTGCCCAGATTGTCCTGCTTATACCTGCTTTTGACAGCTATTTATAAGTCCATTACGCTTGGCCAATCCCCCTGTCATTCGTTCTTTAAAAGACCTTGAAGATCTTATAAATGTGCTGTTTGGAAACATCCTTGAGTTGAAGGCGGCCAACGCTAGTTTGCTGGAGTTCTTTCTCGAAAGACAGCGCGAGCAAGGAGGCGTCATCAGTACTATAGGAGACGTTTACCTGACCGCAGCTGCTGAGTTTCGAAACCTCTACCCCGACTATATTGGTCGGCTGCCGCGAGCCGAAGAGAGACTTAGGGAAGAACTGGCCAACAATGCCAATTTCAGATTCTTCATCGACGTAAGCAATCATAATATTGGGATGCTTTGGGCGTGAGTCGACTGAGCACCGATTGAATTGTGATTCACAGAAAGTCGTTCGCCAAAATGAGAACCGAAGGATGGACATCAAGTTCTTGATTACTCGCCCGGCTACCCAACTCAATCGATACCCACAGATACTCGAAGCAATCTTGAGCGAGACACCAGATGAGAGTCCAGATGCTACTTTTCTAGTCGAGGCAGTCAAAGCCATCCGAAACCTCGGCTTGACCGCTCAATTAAGGGTATGGCAATCTTCAGGCAACAGGGAAGAGATCCCACGAAGTGACGATGCGCTAGTGCAACGCGAGCGCGCGAGCCATCAAGCAAATATGTTAGATAAGCCTTGGCATGAGTTTGTTTCTGTTGAAGATCAGGCGGTGATGAGTGAGGAGGAGAAAAAGGTTCAGCAGTAAGCAAAATCTTGATAGCTTGACGGCCCACCGTCGCTCGGTCTGAAGGTATACGTTTGCGTTACAGCACTATTTGGGAATTGATACAGGGAGAGATGACATATGTAGCGGATCTCCGGGTCATCGAAAGCGTGAGTTCGTTCATATGGCGATATATGCAAAGGTTTAAACCCCATTTACCAGGTGTACATTTATGGTCTACGCACTGCTGACGAGCCTATCGTCGAACGCACGCGGCTTGAGGTGTTCCTTGACGATGTCTTTCACAATTATCGAAGTCTATTAGACGTTCACACAAACCTGTTGGAGAAGTTACACAGCCGGCAAGAGGAGCAGCATCCCAGAATCGGTCCCATCAGTGATCTAATCTATGACGCTGCTCTGAAATGGCAAGACGCCATCATAGAATATGGTAGCCATTACCCTAAAGCTAAATATGCCTGGGAGCAGGAGAAAAGGACAAACCCCAAATTTGCGGCTTTCCTCGAGGTGAGATCGACACCTCTTGTGTTCGCGAGGTGTCGGCTGATCCGTTTGTGTCATAGCGCTGTCGAAACGCTTCAGGAACAAACCGACAGGACATTGGCCATTTCGCGTACAGACCAGTCCCCAGACTGCTGCGATATACGCTAATCTTGAAAGATATGCTAAAACATCTGAAGAAGACCGAGCAGCCAGAGCACCTGGACCTGGTCACCATACCGGATGTCATTGAATTGATTGATCAGCAGGGCAAATTGATTGAGAAGGGAGTTGAAGAATCTGAAGCCAAAGTAGCCTTATGGCAACTTCCCGATTCTTTGTCTGGAGGGAAATTTGGCAGCGAGATCATACAAGACCTTGATCTCAAGAATCCAATGCGAGAATTGATACATAGGGGGCGAGTTCTGCGTCAGCCAGAAGGTACTATCACAGCTTCTTGGTCAGAACTCAATGCCTTGCTATTCAACAACTTCTGTGAGTCAGTGCCCTATCAGGGTACGTCACGACTTTGCTGATAGACGATGGTTGCAGTTGTGTTAACCAAGGTAGGGAAATCAAAAACTAGTCAAAACCTCCCTCCGCGGTATTATGTCAATCGTAAAGTGCGTATCCTGGCTTCCAGCTGGTCGCTCATGCTAAACGATTGCATTCTTCCGCGCTCCAGCCCATTCCCTTGGAACTTCTAACCCTTGGAACCTTCTCGGATCCACCTCAAAGCCGGAGGGTCGGGTTACTTCGGAATTTTCGAAGCGAGCGTCATGATAATGGCACCTCAGCCAATCCAGACTCAGAATCGCGAACGGTTTATCCTTTCACTTTCAGTTTTATGGGTTCAGGCCAACTGGGAGGTCAATATACCTTGTGGGCTGACTCCGATCCCAGCCGTAAGGAATGGCAACAGAAATTACTACATGCCAAGGCTTTGCGATATGCCGATATTGAAGCAAACAAGGTCAGTTGATAGCTTTACGCCAGACAATTCGTTACTAATAGTCCCAGCATTTCAGATTTTTGAGATGAATCCGTTGGCTCTAGATACTTTCTACGCCTCGTCCCTCTATGGAACTAACCCAGTTAGTCGGCCAGAAGATCAACAAGCGTTCACTGGTCGAGTAACTTGTTCCGTACCATTCCGTAAGTGTTCACCGGTCCACACCAGCACTAAGGATGACCTAACAGTCTACTCATACATCTCACGACTCATGTTTAGGCACGGTGGACAACCGAGAGCTCGTAGCGATAGGTTGCGCCGAAGGAGTTTGGATAGGATTGCGAGCTGATCCCCGCTGTAAGTCTTACACAGGGCATCTTAGTAAAGTACTCCTGGGTTGACGCAAAGACGATCTCTAGCTCTACGAAAAGTCCTGCATGTCAAGTCAGTGACCCAATGTGCGGTATTGGAACGATTTAGCTTGTTTTTGGTACTGTCGAACAAGGTCAGTTTAGGCTGCGCGCCGAAACCCCCTTTCCTTTATGCTGAACGGGTACATCCAGACCCTGCTTGCATATCCTATGGAGTCGCTAGTCCCCTCTAGTCATTCTACCACACCCCCACCTCGAGGTCACCAAAAGCTAAGCGACAAGCACGAAGTGCAATATTTCGCATGCGGACAGCTCTCTGGTAGAACTCTAGTAGTCTACTTGAGGAAGAAAGGAGTAAGGCTAAATCGTGTTGCGATTGTTAGTTGGGGCACAGAACTAATTCCTTCAACAAAAGATGGACAGTGTCTTTAGATGCCTGGAACCGGTCACCGGGCGCGAAATGGATGAAAACAGAAACCGGCGAGCTTTTACCAATCTGCTGAATGCGAAGAACGACTGGTTCCGAGTGTATAAGGTACGTCATTTGAAGATGGCAATGGCTCTCAACGTTGTACTAATAGGCCCCGGGACATCAGGACTTCTTTGTACCGTCGGAAGCCTCACACGTTCACTTTCTCAGGAATCGACTGATCGTTGTTTGCGCTAAAGGGTTCGAGATCATCGACCTGACAGAGTGAGTATCATGCAATCCTGGCCTGGCGAAACGAATTGAACGTTTACACTACAGGCTCAACCCGGGTTCGATTCCGGTATTTGACTCTGGACGTCTCAAGAACGACATGTCTCTTGCTGCTCTGAAGTCGCGCTGTGACGCAGGAGCCCGACCTCTTGGCCTGTTCCGATCCACCGAAAGCGAGTTCTTACTGGTTTATGATTCGTTCGGGTTCTTTGTTGATCGACATGGGTACCCCAACCGAGATATGAGGGCGATCGAATGGGAAGGTCGACCAGAAACCGTCGGTTTCCATCCACCTTATATCGTCTTGTTCTCCGCTCCTTTTATGGAGATCAGGCATATTAGCGACGGAAGGTTGCTGCAGATCTATTGCGCGAAAGATCTACGGTGTTCCTGGGAGTAAGTCCGGCGCGAACCGATTTTGCTTGACTGCCCCTAACAGCTAACCTTTTCATCAGCGGTACAAGTGCGAACCCAGAGCATGGAGTACCCGTTCCTGGAGTTGCGTAAGTAATATTCACAAAGTAGATTATCATCTTGCTCATATCGTTGCCACCCATACAGCGGTTACACGGAAGACATGATATCGCCAGAAGCTCGTTTGCATATCGTTCAGCGTTCCGAGAACGTTAGGGGTCAACGGAGAAATGCTATTATACAAGACGTGTAGGTAACTTGTCGAGCGGTCGAGCTTTGATCCTCTGGCTTATTTATCACTTTCAATTCAGCTACGAACTGTGCCCGACCTTACTGCTTAATAATCCCCTAAGAGACCTCTCTTCTAGAGACAGCACTTACTTCCAACCAGCACCGGAAGTCCGTTATGTAAGTTTTAAATGGCTCTATAATTACGCCACGTTACTGAGCAAGCATGTTTGGCTCATTCAGTCCAACGGAGGACCAAGCAATCAGTACGGCTACGCGCCGTGGGCGTGAACCCCGTCACTCATCAGCAGTTGATCTGCTTAGCATTCGATTTCGACCTACTCATTTCAACGGATTATACCGTCATTCTCTGCGAAGACTAGGAAGATTAAGGTACCAAGCACCAAGTACCGAGAGAGCTTCGTATCGAAATCACGCTTGTAGCATAGGTTATCAGGAATTATGTGTTCGGACATGAGAACAGTTATGATCTCCGTACCTGATGAGGAATAGAATTACCCCTCAACCTTCACAACGATAACAAGGATTGGTATGTCATGCTTAGGTCGCCTCGTCGTACTTTTGTTCTATACCTAGTCATAGTATCGTCGGAATCTGCACAAATGTCTCAGCCATTCCCTACTAGCCAATTTAATACCCCCAACTTCCAGCCTAACGCGGCCGGACCAGCCCAAACGAAAGCACCTCAGAGGCACAAGTACATTTGTGCAGGTACAGACGGACTCGAATGCATCGTGCTATCGGTCAGGCATTTGACAATATGATGTTGTTCTTGTGACTTTAGAATGCAACTCGGAGAACGAAATCAAATCTGGAGAGCCCATTCGATGCCGTGATTGTGGTCACCGAATTTTCTACAAGCCAAGGACGACCAAGAGTAAGTTGACGTTGAAATGATATATCTCGAGCTGTTTCTGATCTATTTGTAATTCCTACAGTGGTACGATCCGGAGTTCAAGATTGCCTCTGCGACGTTTGCTCATGTTTTTGGTTACTGTACTTTGCAGGTTCAATTCGAGGCTCGATGATTCCCGTTCAATGGCAACTCACTACCAGACAGAACACCGATCTACGATCGCATTACGACATTTTCTCGCCTTGTAACATAGTGCTCCCTTTGCGACATGCATATATACCGGATTCTACAGTTTCTAGCATATCAACCCAAGCTAGGGGGAGCGCGGACGCGGAAACCCATTGAGACCGCTTCTCTATTACAGGGATCAGTAGCTCAATACGATAGTAGTGTTCCCAGGATCTCGAGTGATGCTGGGTGAAGGCTTACGCCTGACAAGATAGCCATTATACAGAAGACAGCATGCCACTCTAGTGGCATAGCTGATCTATACTCTCGATTTGAGGGAGGAGCCTGAACAGATGGACTACAGTGCATGAATACCTATCTACGTATGCCATTTGCTCAGCAATAATGTCGATGCAATACTGCAATAGGACAATTATCGAGTTTCCATCAGTCGATTAAGAACAGCAACTGCTGGACATGGCGCGGTTGGTACCGCAATCCTTAATACAGCATTGAGTCGAACGACCGACTGACCTGACAAGGGTTACCATACAACATAAGCTTTTGGATCCTGTCATGAGCGCTCTGCCAGATGCAAGATGGGTCGGTAAGCCTTAGATCCGGTAGTCGCTGTAATGAACTTGCTTATTCAATGGGACAGGGCAAAGCTTCCTCCACATGATACCAAACTATTCAATTTTTGTTTGCAACAACGCCAAACACTTAGGAGAGTTGGCATAGCTTTCTGATTTACTCTTGAGGGACTCATGCCTCATGGCAACGAAGTTGGTCAATTGACTGGATACTCGTTTGTTTCGTGGACTGTTCGAGTATGTTGTGAAGCAGGGCAAAAATAACTACTTCCTGCCGGGTTCGAACCGGCGACCGTATGCGAGCAACAATGAATGTTAAGCATACGCGCTACCAACTGCGCCAAAGAAGCGATCGATGTTGGGTCAATCTTTGGAAATATTATATAGCGACTGATTCGCATGAGATTTCGATTTTGGAAGCAATCATTGAGCCGCTATGATTGACTATACCGGTCCCACTGATCAGGCTACCGGGGCATAGCTCCAGACTGTTCTTGCAAACTCTGTGAAAATGTTGGTCATGCGACATGGAATTTGTAAACCGTGTAGATGGTGGGTACGACAGGCAATCCCAGGGTGTGGAAGTTAAGCTCGGCCATAAAACCGAGCGCACAACCTAGGTCGTTTCTACATGAGAGCATGCAAGAAAGGACGAAAAACGTGCAGCAGCTGGTCAGGTATCATCAATTGGATGTGTGACATGATACAAAGTTGCGTTTCATTGTTCATCGTGAATGTTCTGTTGAGCTGTGGTTGAGTCATGTGTTCGTGTTTCTATACTACACTCTAGTCGGAAATGATATCCTCCTTCTTGGGCTTGGCGTCCTTGATCTCAGCACCCTTGTCGAGGATCTTCTTGGCCTGGTCGTCAACGACGATTCCTAAACCCATATCTTGCGTTAACTCGACAACGTGGTCGAGGACCTGAATTATAAAGTTTGATCAGAAGGGCCCAAAAAGCACACGGTAACTTCGTAGAAGACTTACGACAAATCCATCCTGATCCACATCCAGCTTCTTACAAACGACCTCAATGGTCTCGTCGTCAGGCCTGTGCTTGATGACAGACATGGCAGTCTTCAAATCGTCCAGGGAGATCTGTCCTTGTGAGTTGCATTGGATGGTGTTCAACGACGATCCGACCTTTTCGTCGTAAGTCTCTAACTGGTTGTCGATGGTCTTGATCATCTTTCGAATACGCTTGTTAAGCGAGACCTCGGGAGTGTCCTTTTCAATCGGGTTCAATTTAGACTCCTGGCAGAAGTAACAACAACCTTATCAGTGAGCAAGGAGCTCGCAAATGTAGCCTCGAATCGTCTCACCTCTTCGGAGGCAATGTTGTCAGACATGAGCTGCTTCAACTCGTCTCTCTCCTTGACGATAGACGACTTGGCAGACAAGATGGAGAGCGCTTCGGCCAACTCTCCAAGCTGTTCCTTTGTCATCCTGCCATCCTTGTCAGCAGGTGCAGGAGCGGTAGTACCAGGCTCTGCCAGCTAAAAATCAGGCAAGTACAAAGCGTCAATGGTTGCGTCCTGAATCTCGAGGACGCCACTTACCGTCTCGCCAGGCAACATGTCCTTGGCCAACTTGGCTTCCTCCTCTGCCCTGCTTAATCTCTCCCTCTCTTCCTTCTCCTTCTTCTCCCTTCTGGCTTGTTCTCTGGCCTCGGTCTCCTCTTGCTCTTGCTCCGCCTCGTCCTCGATCAATTCTTGCTGTTGTTCCAAGACCTCAAGCTTCTCCTTGTATGATGCTTGAGCACCAGAGACGTCCAACTCGGCCTCGTTCAACTATCATCGCGCAAGGTAAGGATCGCGTCAGGTGCATCGAACCCGACTCGACGTACCAAGTTGTCCGGCAACGAGCTCAAAGTAGCTTCCAAACTCCTGAATACTCCCTCCTCCTGAGCGTCAAAGTGGAAGGCCCTGCTGAGAACGAGCAAAACTCCAGAGATCCTGTTGGTGTAGTGGAATTCGATCCACTGCTCCAACTCCTCCCTCAATCTAGCAGGAGAAACGCTGATAGTTCGGATTCCACGAGACTGACAGGCTTGTTGGAGCTCCTTGGTGGAGAGGGACTCGCTTCCTTCCGCATGAATCATCTGTGCGATCATCGTATTAGTCTCCAATAGCGACCAAACCATCTGAGCAAGCGGGCCTGACCATGTCGTCCACCCTGATCTTCTCCAACCTAGCACGGATTTGATGCTTGAGGAAGTTGTCCGTTCCAAAGGCGTTGATGTTCATGTATCGGCACATGCTGACCAACTGGGGTCGACTCAAGTTGTCAAGAGTGATATCATCATGGAACAACTTGGCTACCCGAATGACGTCCTCGGGCAAAGGCTTTTCACCTGTCGATCGGACCTGCAGTGGGCTTAGTTAATTTCACTGCATTGTGAGGTCTAGCAAAGGGATTCGGCACGAACCTTTCGGAAGAACTCCTTGAATTCCTCGCTCTTGACGACCTTTTCAGCCTTTAGTCCACTCTCGCTGATGGTCTCTTGAAGGAATTTAGCCATTTCAATCCTAACCCTCAGAACCTTTCGTTGTTTCTCGTCCTGTTCCAAGTGAGAGACGGTTCAGTGCACTCTTCCGAACAGTGATGAAAGACTGGACGTACGGCAGCCAATTTCCCTTCAAAGGTACTGGGCAACATGTTGGGGAACAATTTGAGAGCAACAGGGAGCAAGATCTCCATGAATGGGACAATCACGAAGACAGAGAAGGGGATCAATCGAAGTAGATCGTTGGTTGTTCGTCGCAGCTGTGAGATTTCAATCAACAAGATCAGCGCTGAATCCCATTGTCGTAGGATAGGAACACCCTCTCACCTGCCTCCTCTCTCGTCGAGTGAGACTACCACCGTTCAACAGCTTCCAAGTGATCTTGCTACTAATCTTGATCTCCTTTCCCAAAAGTTTTGTTCCGGCCCAGTAATGAGCCGCCTCCTTTTTAACGACAGCCCATGCTCTGGCAGGGAAAGGTCCCTTAGGAACAGGTGGACTGACGACAGCAGGCTTTTCCCCACTGATTTCGGTCGATGGTGCTTTCGTGACTTCCGTCGTCGAGGATGCAGGTGCAGCTGTGCTCGTGGTAGAAGGGGATGAAGATGAAGGGGAAGATGAAGCCCATCGTCTTGCTCCAAGGACAGGCAAGAGTTTGATGATCTCGCTTTGTTCACGAGAATAGCTTGAAATGGAGGAAGGGGCGAATCGTCGTTTAGACCAGGTCGATCGGGGAATTCGTGATGGAATGGAAAGCGGTTGAGCAGAGTATGATCTCGCCGCTGTGGTTTGTCTCAATAGTTTCGCTGATTGAGAATGAATGATGAAGCATGGGTCGGTTGCAAGGCAATGACAAGAAACACCGCGAATACGCACCATCAAGACAAACCCTCCTGGAGAGGTGCATTCCTCGGCTTGAGGGCATCACGCTGAGCTGACCGGCAGCTCTTTTCAAGGCGGTGGTCGAGGCGTACATGATGGTTTGCTGACTTTGAATGTTATGCGTTGTATATGGTTGCTTGTGAGCTTTTTAAGAGGTCGAGTTGCAAGTTGAAAATGAGAATGAACGAGATTCAAAGAGGAGAAAGTAGTTGGAATTCTTGCGTATGCGGAACGGCATGATCGCTCGGTAAATAGATTTGATAACGTGTGTTACATGGTGGAGGATCCGTTGAGAGTGACGTGTATTATTAATCATCAATAAACAACCTCGTTCTCGATACAACGCGGATTCATGTATTCTCCTTCAACTTTCCTAGATATCATGAACATGACCCCCGTTTCCTCTCTCCAGTCGTCACCATGTCTTCTCCGTTAGCGCCGAAACCTACACAGGATGACTATGATATGACGGAAACCCAGCTATCCGCGACCCAGGCGACGGGAGGACGAGCAGGTGGTAGCAACGATACCATCGGACGAAGCATGTCAGATGTAGCGGACCCTCTTGACGATCTGACCGGATATCGTAACGCTTGGATGATGACAGATTGGGAGGATAGTGAGTTGCCGAAAGTTTTTAGGCGTATATGTTTACGCTATGATAACTGATATACTGTCGCGTGACCTATAGGTATGCTGGAATCTATCGCTCAAGTCGCCAAAGATGGTTTCACATCTTCGTCAGTCTAAGCAAGCTGTTTTCCGCTTGATCCTCGATTGACCAGCAACAGTTTGCCCCGATCAGATCCGACTGGTCGACTCTTCAACCTGCCATAAAACTTCAACTGCTTCGCAACCTTGTCCAATTCCTAGCCTTACCATCTCACCGTCAAGCCGTATCAGAAGAATCCTCATCGTCGTCCTCTGGTCTCAAACAAGCAGACTCCTTTGCAACGGATGATGGCGGTCTGCATGTGCCCGGGACGGGCGTGAAACTGGTCTACAATCAAGCGGGGGATCAGGATATGAGACCAAGCACGAATGGAGGATTGGTCTTACCCCCTTTCCCTCCTCTGAGAAAGAGAAAGGTTGGGGAATCGAGACCGATCAGCCCTTCCTTTCCTATATCGAATCCCCCACATGTTCCAGGATCGGCGCCCACTCCGCAACAGCAACAGCAACTACAGCAGCAACAACAGCAGATGATGATGATGGTACAAGATCCGCTTTACGACGAGGAGGCTGCGATTGGGGGAAAAGTCTTGCCTGCTTTCGTGGGAAAAAAGGACGGTGAGACGTTCTTGGAAGGGGTGTGGAAGTTGTTGGAAGAGTTTGACACGTGAGTAGCCGTTTCACCTTGCTTTGCATTCGCTGTGCTGATCGACTGGACGCACAGATCACCGCCGTTCACCATACAACGACTGTGTGAGTTAGCAGTACATCCATTCGAACAACACAAGTCTGTTGGAAAATACTTGAGAGCGGTCGAACGCGTTCTCCTGGTCACCTCGTCATTCGATCCAAATGCCTCGATCGGCTCGATAGATCCTAGTACTCTTATTGCACCTGGAACAGGGAACCCGGGTGTACCAGCCGGATTGGCGTTGGAACGGCCCTTGTTCGCACCCATCCCGTTCTTGCAGGACGATGATTCGTTGATGGCCGTGAGGCCTCCAATGCAGAGTGCCGACATCGATGTGGAAAAGGACGACGGGATGAAGCAGGAGGATGAAGGCTGGAAGGGAGGTTCCAAGACCGGGGGATTGACTCCTCTTGCGCTCGCTCCAACGGCTGTTGCGGCTTTGGCAGAGTCGTCGAGTATGTCCTCGACGTCATCGGATTCAACTTCCAAGACGGAGACCATGGAACCTTTCTTGGGTCGGGTGGACGAGTTGGATGCTGGTCCCTTGCTGCCATCGCATTTAGACCCTAATGACCCGCATCAACTGCATAGCGCGAACGGACAGGCCGGGAATACGGTCGTCGCCCATGGAGTGAGCGATAGACCGCAGGCGATCTCGAGTACGACGGATTTGAGCGCGTACAGGGAGGGCAATGGGAACAAAGCCGAGGAGAGCGAGAGTGAGAGTGGTGCAGGAGACGATCAGTCTGTCGCCAGCGATACCTCGACATCGAGCAGTAAGAGACGGATCAGTCGGTTACCACGGACGGTCTCCACTCAGAGCTTGAAAGATAGGTTCGTCAGTACCGGACTTGAAGTGCTCGACCCGGCAAAGGAAGAAGATAGGCGGTTCGACGAGCCTCTGGGCACACGACTGCATCAGGGACAGGTCAAACGAGAAGATCGAGCCGATCAGGCGCACGGGATCAAGGTCGGAGATTCGACGAAGGACGAGGCGGAGGGGCAGGTTTCCAAGGCTAGAAAGACGGAGTGAGCGTTGAAGGGAGACTCGCATGTACTGTACAGGAGAATGTGAACGGTTGTAGCGCATATATACCCGTGACACGAAGGGTGCAGTCCCTTCATTTGGTGGGTTGTGATCATACATATTGCTACGACTTGAAAGAACCGGCTTCTCCAGATTCGGTCTTTCTAGGCCTATTTCGTCCCGTTACGTGATGTCGTGCTGTCTTGGTTTTGAAGGGGAATGATGCATCACCCTGACAAATCGGCTAAACATCGGTATCAATGTATTTGTTTGCTACTTGTCTGGTATATAATACAAGATCAAGTCTTACCATAACTGTGTCAAATCTCAAGGTAAATGGCTATTGGAAAATGCGCGTGAACAGATATATCAACACTGGCATACCAATGACATTTTGTGACTGATCTCTGATCCTGTAATCTACAACATTCATATATGTTATCATGCCAGCCTCCTTTTGTAATTGCTGTAGCTGATACATTGTGATTCTAAGTATGAATAGGTCTCTTGCTCACAGGTCCATCTTATAAAGAACTATTTATATTGGAGTGTAGCCTTGTTTTACAAGTGCTGTCTGTGGCCGATAGGTTGTGACTTTGTGGATGAATGGATTTCTTGTTCCCAGGTTCATCCAGCAACTTTGATTCAGATCAATGTGTGCATCAAGCTGTCTTGTCCGAGGCCTTGTGCCGGAGTGGTTAACGGGTGCCCCTGCTATCTGACAGCAGTCCAGGGTATGGCATTTGTCGCTTGTGTTCGAATCACAACGGGGTCGCATGTTTTTGCCAATCATGCACAAGCTTTTTGCCTACAGTTTTAGTGTGACAGTCAGATCATCATACTCCGCACATCAACGATTTTTAGACCTTCTGTATTGCTCACAACCATGGTCCCAAGGTTGCGGATCTATCTACCCGACCTTCAATTTGACGGACTCCAGCATATATCGATGATAGTAACTCGCCTGCTGGAACAGAGCCATAGTCACGGAAAGTTAGGTGGATTCGCTGTCGTGAACTTGTCCGGACTATGTATGTAGATGCGAGACCAGTACGATTGTATCCGGTTGCTCACTCCTGACGACGTGCCGATCGCAGCTGAGTAAAGTCGCAGCTGAGTAAAGAGACCACTATTTGGAGAAATCGCAAAAAGAAATGCCCAGAACCCGGATCGAACGGGTGACCGTACGAAGTCGAAGTAATCACTTCAGTCGTACCGCGAACACAACTAGATCACGTGAGCACGCGCGTCTCGTTGTCGAGCGGAGACTAAGTGTCGCCCTCTGGCCTATATACACGTCGGGCGACACTTAGGAAAGGTTTAAACCTTTCCTAAGTGTCGCCCGACGTGTATATGCGCTTCTACCGTTGACAGCGCGCGCAACGCAGTAACGGCATTCCAGATTCGAGATCTGGAATGCCGTTATTGACCTAGCTAATAACAGCTAGTAGACTGTAGCGATCCCGGGCAAGATACTACGACACACTATTAGTAATCACTTCAGTCGTACTTACAACTGTTAAAGTTGACAGTTGACAGAAGTCCAAATTGTCAATTGGTGTTGAACGCGTTCAAAGTTCAACTTCATTTCTGTTCAACAGGCGTTCGTTCCTTGACGTCCTGGCGTTCAAGTTAAACTCGTGCCAACTCTAGCGACTGTCAACTGTATAGCGTTCCAACGGACGCCCCAGCGAACCACACACTAGATCAAATGTCTCAATCAGTGCGACTCGACAATACTTGTCATGGAAGCTATGTGACAGGTCGAACAAACGAGGCTGAACAGTATCACGTAACACCTCCAAAACATGCTTATTCCGCAATTAACACGCTAAAGTAAGAGACTGCACATCTAACAATGCATGAAACCCATGCCACGCATCTTGCATCATGTATAATGCGGCGTTCTCACCGGTGGAGCACGAGCCGATAATTTTCTTGGCCTCACCAATGTTGCCGCACTCATCCGCAGCATATAAATAGATGTCTCTCTCGTATGAAGAACTCAGGACCTCCAAGCGCGTTCCTACATCCTCGCTATCAAAGTTGGGGTGAATCCGACGCACATCTTCATGCATTCGGTTGCAAGCTAGCGGGATGTTCCTTGCCGCAATAATGAACGAACTCAGCATGGTGTCAGTACAAACTGGATCCTGTATCTGTTGGTACGTGTCACCGTCCAAGAAAACGATCACGGGCTGTTGTGATGTGGTCCTCGCCGGATGGCCCGTGCACCCGTTGAAAGTTACTCGGGCTCTCTTTTTCGGGGGGCTACACAGATCGATTGCTGATTGCCACCAGTCTTTCCGAGGTGCGGGTTTTTCCAGGGATACATATTCCTGTTCTTGCTGTTCTGGACTCAATTCGTCACAGTTCGTTATCGATCGTGACGGGGACGGAAATCGATCTAATAAAGGCCCCACCCGAACGTCAAGGATGAACGCCCTGAGTGAGGAAAGTAGGCGTTCAAAGACAACATGTTGCAGACGTATGGCGGTTTTGCCAGCGATCTGATACTGCTCGATCTCGATCAGAGCATCCTGGCGACCCGAGCTGCCGCACTGACGGTCCATGATTCCGTCATTGTGTGCCGCGATCGGTCGCGCCAACACATGGTCCACCCTAACGCACGGCAAGCGCTTGTTGCCCCATCTGATAGAGTTGAGCTCCATGACTAACATCGCGTCGGGATTGTGTTCTGTTGGGTGTAGTTTCCAACACCGGTAGAACAAGCCATCTATGAAGCTGATCATACAATCCGACTGCCTTCCCAGAGGAAAACTCAAATCCAGCCAATCCTCTAGGGTTTGCCATAACGAGACATCCCCAGTCAGACTGGGGATGAGCAAGCTTTCCTGTAGCGCCCTGGCGAACCGGTAGGGCACGGTCTGCTAGGGCACGGTCTGCATGGTCACCAAAAGCATTTTGACTCCCTCACAATCCAACCGATCTTCAGGTAAGAGCGTCAACCATCGACAAGCGTTGTCCACTTCATCATACCGTCGAGAAAGGGACACCAGGTGACACACCGATCGAAGAGCTGACTGCATCGATCCAGAAGGCAGCTTCACTCCATCTGGCCATACGCGCAACAGTTGTTCTGATAACTTTATAATGGCGTGATGTTGGTTGTCAGGCATATTGTCAGAAGACTCGGTTGCGGGATAATTCTGCCTGTGCATCGCATCGATGTGACGTGCAAGATAGTCGAACAACATGTGCAGATCCGCACGGCGTTTGGGTATGTTTTTCAAGATATAACCCAACCCGATCTCCATTCTGGAGAGCGTTGGGTCGAACAACACTGAATGGAGTATCAGGGACTTGGCCTTCAGATTACCTTCAGCGGTGGTGGGTAGGAAGATGTATGCGCTCCACAATGGCGCGTTTCTTGATTGCTCACCGCCCAACGCTGGGATGGGGATGGCAGGTGAAAACGACCATGTCACCCAGAGTATGTAGTCTGCTTCCCTTACGATGTCTCTTCTCTCGCTCATGTATGTGGTTGGATGGTGATTTCTCGATCTGCTTATGAGCAAATTAAGGCCTTCCAAATGCACTACCTGACGGTCCAGAGGGCGCTCCTGTTGCACTGTATACTTGATGGCTTGTAGCGACATTATCTGCGTCGCAGCTGGCAGAGTGCCGAACGTCTGGTCAACGACGGCCGTCATCAAACGTGCGTCGTCCAGCCACCGATGTACTAATTGGCCTTTGCCAATGTGTATGCCAGCTGTGACCGAAGTGTTCCAAGTTTGGCAGGCAATGGCGTAGCCAACATCTCCACACGGGCTTATCAAGGTGACCACACTACCTTGCGTCAATCTGCCGAATATATCGCGCAGTGGTAGTGAGTGTGTGGACGGTATATATTGCTGGTATGGCAACAGATAGAGGCAATTGCTATCAAGAACCCGTAGCGGTACGAGCTTCTTGGAGACACCGTAGGTTGCTGCTCGTGGTCTCAATCCCAGTGACTGGCGACCGAACGTCAGGCATTCGTTTCGAAGTTTTACTCGCGGACTGGCAGCGGGATAGAGCAGGTATCTGCTCAGTATCGCTTTGGGGTCGAGCGGATGCGATCTCCCGGCCTTAGTATGAGCGAAGAGATACTTGATCAAGGCAATCGTAATTCTCAAGAGGCCAGCGATCTGCGACAATATAGCAGCTGCTGCATCCTCAGTGATATCCTGTTTCCCCGTCCATCCTTGGATGGTACTGGAACCAAAGCGCCTCGACCATGTCTCACAGGCTCTGTGATCTGGGGCGATGTAGAAGTCCAGTTGAACACCCGTGCCACACGCCCGCGGCAACCCATGATCATCCAGTTGCAGGATGGTCACTCGCCAATGCTTGAATGGTTGTCCACCAGCACGTTGTGGCAGGCGTACATCAACGCATCGAATATCGGGCGACCGCTGCTGATGATAGCCCGGTGAGTCACTGGCCGAGTGCGTTGATCGATATTGCAGGAAGGTTTGCAACCCTTGGCGGAGATAGACAGACTCCCCGGCTCTGACGAGGAAATTGTCGGTCAATGGTAGCAATTTACCAATTCCCTCTGCGTCCAAGTCAATCTTCTTAAGAAAGTTCTTCGCTGGCAGCAGTCCGGATGACATCTCGGTAGTTGCCGAACGGAGCAGAGGGTCAGACTTTAGAGATGGTATTCCTAACGGACGCATGTCCACAGGGATAGTCTCATACTCTTCCGACGCTGATCGCTTCCATTCCGCAAACTGTATCGAAGTTCGTGGGTATAGGTTCATTGTGGTTAACATTTTAACTTGGCGTTCATACTTTTCTATCGCTTTGTGGCGATCTTGGATGGAAGCGTCTTCAGCTGTGGGTCCACCTGAGTCGTGTTCCCATCAATTTGATTGACAACATCGCTTGAGAGTCCATGACAGCTGCTCACCTCTCTCATAGGCTGTAAATCTACGGTTGCCCCGCTCCGACTCGTACCTATCAGTTCGATGCCAAAGGGGATATTCCGCGTTGGAGTCATCTTGCTGGATGCGGTGTATAGCCGGAATATGCACATCTTTGCCGTTGCCCCATGTGACTGGAGCATTTCCAGCCAGGAGTATAAGAACCCCCTCAAGTAAGTGAGCTGTACCGCGGTCCATTGCTTCGCTATGGGCGAAGAGGATACAGCCAGGATCTACCTTCTTCAGCTGCTCGATCTGATGTCCAAGGGAGGATAATTCACTCATTGATGGCCCAGTACACCAGCTTGACGCGAATTGTGCCGAGCTCAATCTGCCAAGTGGAGCAGGCAAGCCGCAGGAGTGAGCCCAGTAAAGTACTATCTCGTGGTTCAATCAGCTGTAAGCTGTAAGACTAACCGACAAATAGTGAACCATGACTCCTCCACCTCAGTTCCGAACCACGCATCCCCCTCTTCTGGCCAAGCGAATTTTGCATGAAAGGTTTTGTTATAGGATGTTTCCCAACCGGGTGCCTTGTTCTGGATCTTTCTATAATCCTTCATTCTGCCTTGCAGACCTCCTCGTTGCGCTCCTATACCAGATCCGATGTACATCATATGATGGCAGACACCAGTCTCAGGATGTCGCCGTGTTATGCTACGCCCATACATCCCATGAGGGCTAAGACCGACCATACGACCATCCATGGGATTGTTGCCTCCAAGTTCCTTCACTCGTGCCTGTGACATCCTTCCTAAAGCGACGGCTTCACTCAGTATTGCAACTCCTGTTTCGAAACCTTGTAGTTGCGATATCCATTCATAGGTTTGCTCCGATCCACCTTTGACATTGATGAACGCCGTGATCTCTGGACCAGGATGAGTTTGTTGACATATCTCCCCAGCTACTTCAACTGCACGCAACAGCCGTTGCTTTTCATAGCGACACATTAGTTATCAAGCGCTATCGAACACGATTGAATCTTACAGGGTGAGCGAGTTGTTTGACCACGCGGTCAGAGTCTTTTTGTAGAATGTGGTCTAACATTGTCGCCACTGAGATCGAGGATGGATATGTAGCAATCCTGCTTGGGATTACACTATGAGAAGGCCTGAATTCGAATGTTGTGCAGTAGTAGTAGTAGTAGTAGTAGTAGTAGTAGTAGTAGTTGCGCAGTAGTCGTGTGACTGCAGTCGTGTCCGTCCAGTTGACTGGTGTTACACCTGAAATCGCGCTAAGTAAGCCTCCGTACGGAATCAACAAAAGAGTTTTATGTGGATGATTATGTTGCGCTTCCTTTTGGTACGTGACAAAATTCGATCCTCAACGTCCTGAGTAGTAGTAATCTAAAGGATAATTGGACGGGTATCATACTACTACTTCATCGTCCTGATTGTAGCTCATTATCTCTCAAGAACATACATCATCGCATACTTCGTCTCAACCAAGCAATCTTCTCAGACGACGAACAACAATCACACCATGTCAGCCCTGCCAAATAAGAATTTGATCAAATCGTACAAGAATTCGGCGATGCATCGTGAGCGAATAGAGAGCGGACAAACGACTGCAGACCGTGACAGAAGGATCGAGGCTCTACATCAGTCGGGGATGTTCAAGCAAGCAGTCGACGAGGCTCGAGAAGCTGCCGTTTACCGGGAAATTGCCGTAAGACTCGGGTCGGGACTAAAGGACCGGTGAGCCTTCAGTAAAGCGGCCGATACATGCTCAAGAGCTGAATGATCGCTGGCCCTTTCACCACGACAGGTTGTATCGTATAGCTGACATCAGGCAGCAGCGACGTCCAGACGAGGCTCTTATCCAGAGGATCACCGGCATCAAGAGGCTTTCCGAGTGGCTCTCAGCGTTTATAGTTTCACCATACACTACATCGCCCCAGGACTATCCGGCTCTAGTTCCATCTGCCAAATCGACTAAGAAGAGCGAGACTCGCTTTCAGGCGTACATCAGGGTATTCCACACGACTGCCGAGGAGGAAATCACCAGTCTCACTGAATTCCTGAAGATGTATCCGGGCTACTCCCCTAATATAAGCCCCAAGATCGTCATTCTCCAACGACTTATTGCCAATTCAGGCCAGCCAGGCTTGCGTATATGGAGTCATTACATGGGGCAAACAATACGAACTGATCCATTTGGACGGGCCACAAGGACGCCAACATCTAAGCCGGTCAGCATGATGGACAAGTGGGTCGCTTTTACTGGACGGCAGTATGATCCTTATGAGATCATCGACTTTGGGGAAACGCTAAAGACAGGTCCCAGTCCCAGAGCAGACATATTGTGGCTTGGTCGCCCGGATCTGTGGGAGATCGAGTATGTGTTGGTTTTGGCTACCGACTCGGCGATGAACTCTGCTACAGGCGGCATGCCCCAAATTAACTACGTCCTCGACGAACACCTGAAGCTCAATGTGATACGCAGAGTTGTTGAACGAGCAAACTCCTTGAAGGAACAACCGACTACCGTTGAATGTTACAATCCGGAGGTAGAGGAGCATTTCATGGAAATGGTTCGCACCTACAAGGCCACCAATGACCACCCCGTTATCTCTGAAAGGGGAATACGTTCCGCTATCGATTCCGCCTCTCAACGGTGTGTCTTTGCGGATGGGTCATCGAAGCTGGGTATACTAGGCTCAGACGTACCTTTACGAGATGCTGAGGGTATCAGCGCTTGGTGGAATATCCATTCGGGTCCATCCGGCAAACTCTGGCGGCATGTGTTTGACAGCTCAAGAGGTCAAAGTAAGAGTACGAGGTTTTTGGAAGGATTTGCCAACATGACCCCGGAACATATCGCTGGTAATTAGCTCCTTCAATCCCCGTTCCGCGTCTAGACGTACTGATCTTGGTATACCTGCCTGTAGAAAATTATGGTTTCTTTACAGACGTATTCTGTGTTACTACATTACACAACGACGTCTCCTATGCAGGCCAGTCAGTTCATAAACTTTTGACTATCCTCAAGCCTAGAGTCCTCTGTGCCCTCGGCGGTCAAGCCGGCAGGTTGCTTGAACTGAACCTGCTTACAAATACATACGGTACAGCTACCAACAGCATCACATGGTCCAGCTTGGGTAGAGGGGCGACTCCTATCGATGATGCGGGCAAGCTTACAATCAACAGATGTGGAGAACATCTCTTCATCACGATAAACGTGCCGCACCCTGGATATTTTGCATATAATCCCGCATTTCAAGCTGTACTATTCCCTCTCTACTCCACGTGCACGAGCTTGGTCATCCTGGCCCAGGCTCTGGTCGCTAGTTTGCCACGTTGGAACAGTACTGATGTCCACCAGGCATTTCAAGTGATTTGCGCTCTCAACACACAAACCGGGCTCGAAGAGCAGATATCATCCATTCGCCAACGAGCGAGAGCCTTGATCGCAGAGACAAACGCAATCTCAAGTCTATCCAAGTCGGTGGACGTTGACAAGTTTGATCGTATCAGTGCGTCAAGGCAACAGGTGAAGCAAAATATCACGGACCGCCAGCTAGTAGCTATAGGCAAACCTGAAAGCGCTGAACGGCGGGAACAAATCGAAACCATATCACAGCTTCATGCCAGCGCATTAGATTTCAGTATGGAAACTCACTCCTTTGCTAGAGGTACGGCTGAATGGAAGAATGCGTTAATGAGCACACCCGAGGGTAAGGCTTTGTCATACTCGCTGAACGCCAAGACAGGGGCCAAGACGCGAGAGGATATGCACGGTGACATGGCCAAGGCCAGAGAATCGATTGATCACTCAAAGAAAACCTCACTGGCCGCGGCTAGAGGACCTTGGCCATCCTATGGGGGCGGCAATAACCCTACTCTTCAGGAGGCGTTGGATTGGGTCACCGACGCAGGTGCACCAAGAAACGAGAAACGTCAGAATAAGAGATCAAGATCCTCGATCCTTTATTGTCATTGCAAATCTTGCGGTGCAAAGGGGCTGGTTCGCAGCAATACGGCTAAGCACATGTGCTTGAAGGACGGTGTGCGTCAAAAGGGGGTAACTATATCGAGTACTTCAAATCAGGTATACCACCATCGAGTACTGATACCAACAGAGCTCTATTATACCGGTTTTCAGCCGGAACTGGCAGAGATGATCAGGATCCCACGCTATCAGCAAGATTGGAGACACGCCCCTCATGCTGGACCCTCCTCTCACGCTGGACCCTCATCTTCTGCTGCGTCCGAAGAGCTATGGCTGTGGAGTTTAGTCTCCCTAGATTCAGGTACGTCCGAAGAACGAGAAGCATGGGCAAGGTAAGCTCTCCATGAATATACAGAGGCTGTTAAAGCTGTTAGTTGCTGAATATCAACTCAAATCGATCTGGTCAGGTTCCAGATCGAGTGCATGGAAACCTTCATCTCGGAGGCGAATGTTAAAGGTGGAACATTCCAGAATGCAACCAAAAAGATCAACAAGAAATTTCAAGACCTGTGCAAACGGTTCCTGACATTGCTGAAGCGTAAAATCAATTAGATCGTGGAAATTGTAGCAAGACTAAGAGGTAACAGGTGGATGAGCACCGCGTCCGCGACGCGGTGCACCAGACGCAAGACTAAGAGGTAGAATTATTGTATCTCCATTTGAATGCCGCTTCATACAACTTCTATCAGCTTTTCTGCCATGCACGTTGCCTTCCTTTTTGCCCTTCACGTTGTTTTCTTTTTGCCCTTCACGTTGCCCTTCATACGCTTAAATAGACCATTCCCGCTGTCCGTCACCCCCCTATTCCCACTGTCCGTCACCCCGCCCGTCACCCCCCTATTCCCACTGTCTGTCACCCCGCCCGTCACCCCGCTACTCCCACTGTCTGTATCCCATCCGCTCTCACCTGTTTCCCCTATATAAGCATCGTGCAACAAGTCAAGCGTCAATACTGGTGACTGACCCAGACTACTCCTTGCCTTGATCATCCTCCAGATCATAGGTTCCGTGGGCGGCATATGAGCCAAGATGAAACAGTTTGATATGCTTGTAAGGTTGACGGTTTGATCCAGACTTGAGCAACGAAATATGAAACTTCCACATGAACGTTCAAAACGTGACATTGTTAACCCTGTGACGTTTGCTGGTGTTGATATGACTCACACTTGAATAGATTTGCGGCTGTATGGGACTCTCTATTTTGGACGTGTTCGTGACCGAGTATAGTCAGTCATCCAGTATAGGTAGAGCATCTTCATAGCTTATCCGTTGAAACATTATCTACCTAATGCTGTCGGAAGCTAATCACATTCGTCATCAGACCTTTTACAATGTATATATCATTGAGAATTATCGACTTAGTCGTCGTTTAAGAAAGTGCAGTCCACTCCCCTCGGTGTCTCGCTTCAATCACTGCTTGGACCATCCCATTCAAGTCACCACATACGAGTCGCAGCCGCCGTGATTTGGATTCCATGGGGTTATCGTAGTGGTGAAGTGTTGCTGAGGAGTCGTTGAGCGTCCAGTCCGGATCTATAGGTGGGTCCAAGCCGAAAAGCTGTCCTCCTTGATATGTTATATACATTATTACTTTCCAAAAGGGTTCTAGTGTAGAGTCAGGTTTCAAACTTCGAACAACCCGATGAACGGAAAGAATCGCCGTCGATCGAATTGCATACCCAATGCCGGACACGAATACACTGGTGCTTCAACGTCCTCGGGAATCTTACTGCAACAATCAAGATGGCATAGAGCGGCACTCAAAGAAGGTTGCCAATTGGATATCACATGCTTATCGGAGCCTAGGCTTGCCAGAATCGCTGCAGAGCCAAGTAAGTCGCCAGTATGTTGTTAGGCAACCTTTTATATCCCAGATGTTGATCCTTCATCTTGATGAGAAGGCCGTGCTCAATAAAATCTGCTCTTTGACTCCCCCAACGTCTACATCTTCACCTATATCTTCCGATACTTTATCTCAACAAGAGTGGGCTCGATGTCACGGTATCATTGTACATAGTATGCTCTATAAGGGGGCATATTATCTACCCCCGGGCACATCTCCCTTGCAAGACATCCCTTCGGGTATCCCTATCTGCTCTACATGCTGGCAATCCCACCCAACAACTGAAGACCTCAAGCGACATTCAGATCTTTACATGCCTAAGCCGGTCGAGTTGTTGCAACGGTGGCTCTGGTGGAACTTCTACAAGGAGCATGATCGACGGCAGCATGTTTTGATTTGGTTGAATCACAGGTGTCACGTCGGGACCCTAACAAAAGTCTATGCTTGTGTCCCTACCGGAGGGACAAAGACCGAGAAGGATAACAGGGATAACCTCCTTCGCCAGGCCATACGACACCAATTCTACGTCGATAATCCAGGGTTTCCTCCTCCTCCTGCCTACCCTTTCTTGCACTACAAGGTCGATATCCTCGAGGAAAACTTCGAGAGCCTGCCCACAGCAACCGGCCAAGTTGATTGGAAATTGATCGCCTCGGAATCGAGGAAGAGATGCGAGCGTGAAGTCCCTATAGATGCGGCCTATGATACTTCCAAGGGACCGGAGGAGAGTGCCAAGGGGATCGAGAAGGAGGTGAGTTTCGAGTTGGAAACGTCCAGACGCATGTTACATGTTGTAGCGGAATGCTGATATCAAACATTTCCTTCTATTCAAGGCACCGCTTGTATCAGTGTTGCAAGATGATCTGAGCCAGGCGATAATAGAGCTTGAGGAATATCATAACCAGGTTCAGCTCCTGGAACAACGAAACCGGGAGCTAGTTCAAGATCGAAGCAAGATGATGAACAACGACCGGGATTGGGAATCAAAATATCGGGTTCTGAAATCTAAAATAGCTCGCAAGGTTGTTGAGGACAGCGGTCTCACCCTGACAGATGGCAAATCTAAACGGTTTCACAGGCCTTTCGACACCTTGCCCACCCTGACAGATGGCAATTGTATGGTGGACGCGATCCTGCGTTCCATGGGATCACCAGGGAATAGTAGCAGGGTATGCGAAATGGTCAGACGCAACGCTTATCTGATAGCTATGGGCTCGAATCCATCAATCTCCATCCTGCGATCGAACTATACTGGAAATCATTTGTCATCATCCTGGGCCGACAAGATGAGTGAATTCGTGAAACCAGGGACATGGCTAGATCACACGCATCTGCTTGTCTTACAAGTAGTGTTCGACATCCAAGTCCGAATTCACTGTCCCCCAGCTGTTGCCACCTTTGCCGATGCAATCTCCATCTTGGACGGGAGACCCATTATTGATCTCGTCTACGCACAGAACCATTACCTTGGTACCACTTGTCCAAGTGCAAGTCTAAGTCTACGGCCTGGATGGACGGTCTATGGGTCTCGATATCATGGAAATACAACATTCCAATATCTGTTCGGTGGGTCGGTCGTTCACATGGCGATATACCTAAGACTGTACAGTTGATCGTGGTGGCATTATTACATCTAGGGAAAGATCGTATGAACACTATATGGGCAGATAAGTCGCAATGGCCGGACCTTAGCATGGCCGCTCGAGTTTATTACGCAGAGAATAGCAGGGCGTATCGGGAACCAAAGTGAAGACTTTAGTGTATTAGTCGTACGCTAGAGGACACCACCCATATTATGGGTGTGCATTGGGGGAAATGCGTAAAATGCATGCAGTTATTTACTATTGTACTCACCAATCAGGCGACGCGCATATACGATCTATCCCCGGGATGACGTGGAGTTGTTGTTGACAGCCTACCACTCACAAAGGCGATGATATAGTAGTTCATGTTCGACTGGCAGGGCGACCATCCAAGCCAATAGCTGCAGTCGCAGAAGGAAGGTGGAGCGTTATGCGTCTCTCACTGACCCGAGCAGACATAAGGAAGGTGGAGCGTCCTGCGTCTCTCACTGACCAATTCCTACTCTCCGGAGTGACCCCAGGAAGGTGGAGCGTCCTGCGTCTCTCACTGACCAATTCCTACTCTCCGGAGTGAC